>JABASF010000001.1:0-205427 GCA_019776145.1 Harlomillsia oculata | reverse complement strand
TGACCTGACCTCAGGACTAAACAGTTCACTTTGACAAAAAGTTATGGGTCACATCGAGGTCAGCACAGGGTCCCCTGATTGGAAATAACAGTCATTTCGCTGTCCTCGACTATCATAAAAATACTTTTCCTTGTTATGTTTTTATTTGTCATTATCAGAGACAAACGACATTAACTGGAGACCCTGCAATAACTGTACGACTGTGTGTAGTGGTGGGGAAACGTCTACTGCTTTTCTACTGGAAGAATCGGTCTTTCCTGGAGTTACGAGAGAATTTGGCTGTTCCTTTTACCCCGAAAGCGATATCATGGTGCAAGGAAACGCTCATTTTGGGCTTCCAAAATGAATATTGTCTTTTGGATGTAAGTAATCAGTAATGCAATTATGCAATGTTTATTTTACATGTTATTGCCAGTTCAGGTTTAATGTCATCTCTTATGAAATGGACGGTTTCTTTCAGTTGTTATCTGGTACGCAAACGGAGCTGTGTTCAGCGAGCAAGCAAGGTGATCCAGTGATTGCTTTGGTATCGGACGATGTTTTTACTTTAGTTCAGGACAAATTATCTGTCGTTATAACGAAGCCACCGGGAGAATGGTCGGAGAAAAAGATAAATGATGCTGAAGAAAATGTTGCGGTTACTTGGCCCGAAACTCCTGTATCACTAGGTAGTTGAAGACTCACATGACTCATTATCCCGTTTTGTAATATTTAAAGTTAAGTTTCATTAAACAATGACATTTCTTTCTGTTTACAGTGTACGACGAACCTTACATGGTTGGGATTCTATCCAAAGGTGTAGAAATCAGAACAATCAAGCCGAAGTTGAGGATAGATAGTTTCCAGTTGCCAGGCGTGAAGTTAACGTGCCGTTCAAAATCCGGCCATGTGTTCGTTGCGTCAAATAATAGTGTTTGGTGCTTAAAGTCTACTCCAGTAGAAGTTCAAATCGATTCCTTTGTGAAGCAGAAACAGCTGGAACTTGCTTTGAGTCTTACGGTGAGAGTTAATTTTATCAACTTTTGTTCGGTGTTGTATCAGTATCATGCACCGATGCACCGTTATATAACCTTAATTTTTACTTTGCAGAATATTTGGGAAGACGTGTCAGAGATGAAGTCGAAAAAGATTAACCAGATTCAAAATCTTCATGCGTTTCATTTATTTTGCAACAAAAAGTTTTCTGAAGCCATGGGCATTTTTACCAAACTCGGAACGGGTATGTTCTTTGTACTACTTGTATATTTTAACTTTAATACGTTACACTCCCGTGATCAGCATATTTGAATTACTTCCGTGATCAGCATATTTGAATTGGTGATTTGTTCAGATGCTTCCCATGTCATTGGGCTGTTTCCAAACTTACTGCCACAAGAATTTCGCAATCAGTTAGAGTATCCTGGAGCACTCCCGGATTTTGAAGGAAAGGACTTAGAAAAGGGGTTGTTAGCGTTGATATCTTTCCTTACAACCGTAAATTAATTAGTCGCATCTCTTATGGTATTTCGTAATTAATAAGCTTGCCATTTAATTAATTTTAGTATTTGAATTGTGTTAGATGCGGACCATGCTCATTGGCGCATGCAAAGATACTGTAACTAATACTGCGTCCATTGTTGAAGGAGGAACCATAATCAAGTCGAAACGGCAGCTACTTCAAATAATTGACACTACGTTGCTGAAATGCTACTTACAAGTGCGCTTGGACACTTTTGGACATGATGTACTAATTAAAATTGTTTGCAGAAATATCTAATATTATTGGATCTTCTTTCTTGAAAATGTAGACAAATGAAGCGTTGATTGCTTCCCTGTTAAGACTGAAGGAAAATTATTGTCACTTGGAAGAGACAGAGCGTGCATTGAAGAAACATGGAAAATTTAAAGAATTGATCATCATGTATCAGACTCGAGGATTGCATAGAAAGGCATTGGAATTGCTTCAAAAGCAGGGAAATATTGACCGCACCGTGGGTTACTTACAGCACATTGGAAGGGAAAAAATGGACTTGATTCTAGAATTTGCTAAGCCAGTTCTGTCGTCTCATCCAGAAGAGGGATTGAAAATATTTATAGAAGAAGACATCCCAGAAGTTGAATCTTTGTCCAGACCTCGTGTTTACGACTTCTTAAAGAAAAATTTCAAAAGTCTTCTCATTCCTTATCTGGAGCATGTCATAACAGGTTGGGATGACGGAAATGCACTTTTTCACAATGCTCTTGTTAATGAGTACAGGGAAGAAATGCAAAACGAACCTGATCCAATGACCAAAATGAAGTTGAAGCAAAAACTGCTTATGTTCCTGCGACGTTCAAAATATTTTACTCCTGAAATTGTTTTGGTCCACTTTCCTTATGATGGTAAGGTTTAATGAGAGATTGTTACATTACGACAATTTGTTACCATTTAAACCATGTTGAGGACCGTAAAATGAAGTGGTCGTGGGTCGTGGTTATTAATTTATTGTTTTACTTTGTAGACATGTACGAGGAACGAGCCATTATTTTAGAAAGGCTTGGAAGACATGAGCAAGCTCTCTCCATTTATACAGGAATTCTTAAGGACATGAACAAAGCTTTGGAGTATTGCAACAAAGTGTATGACAAGCATGATGCAAATAGGAGAGAGGTAATGGAATGGAATTCGTCCGCCTGTAGAGTATACACTATCAAAACTGTACTACGTTTTCCATTTTCCCTAGTGTCTGTTTCTTATTTTGTAGGTGTTTTCTACCTTAATGAAGATGCTGCTAAATCCGCCTACTACATTAATGCCCGGTGTTGCACTGGAATCCCAGGAAGAGAAAGTTGAAGCCGATATGGAGAATGCCTTAAAGCTACTATGTGATTATGCCCCATTTATCGATCCTATTAAGGCATGAAAGTTGAAATCTATAGTGTGGACTGTGGAAGTGGACCTGATATTATTTATTTTATTAAGGTCAACTTCTGATATCAAGGTGTGTGTATGTGTAGGCTCTGGGTTGCTTGCCAAACGATGTAGATGTAAATGAAATCCAAAACTTCCTGAAAACCAGTGTTCAAAATCACATGTCCCAGAGACGAAAATTACTGATCCAAAAAGGATTGATACATTCTGAATTTATAAGAGTATGCCTTTTTCATTGATTGTTTTTTATGAAAGCGTTGTATACATAATGGGATCGTTAGACTCACTTTTTAAATGTTTCAGGCATCTACAGAGAAGATTTACTGCGAATCGGAACGGTTTTCGGTTTCAGATAACAGTGCGTGTGCTGTATGCCGTAAACGACTAAATCAAAGGTAAGGGTAAGGGCGTTTCAAGAGTATTTTACAAAACAATCGTCATGTTTATTTCACAACCAATAAACCAACAAACAATATAACACGTAAAAAACAAAGAAACTGGTTAAGACAGGAACATTGGAGATATCAAAAATCCCGAAGTCTGGAAGTCTGAAGAGTCTGAACTGTCGCAGAAACATAGCTCATGAACACAGCTATTTAAATAGAACAATTAAAATTTTTATTCATTCCACAGTGCCTTCGCTCGGTATCCAGATGGGTCCATTGTCCACTTCTCATGTCAACCTCATCAAGATCACGAATTAACCTTATGATTTTAACGCTAAGTTGTTAATAATACTGTACAAAAGGAGAACATTTTAAACCATTTCATACTTTGAAGAATTCAAATCAGTTCTTTCAACTATAGTCATTAATTATTTGTAATAAATATGCAAGCGATATTAGCGAATAAACGTTTGTGATAATTATAAGTGATAATATTATAATAAAAAGAATTCAGTTTGAGATTATAAGAGAAGTCGCCAAGAGCAAATAAAATCAGCACACCTAATCTACTACTTATAAATTTTCTTAGACAATAGGACAATATAGTACGCGTAATCACACAGTTGTTCATTATCTCGAGCATATCATGCTTCTATGAGGAACAAAACGTATTGCTTATAGTAAACCTACTTACTAGCATTTGTATACAGTAAAGATTAAAAGATTGCGATTGCGATAAAGTGCACGCTAGCTTAGCTAGCAACTCCGCTAAGAGTTTGCAAAAAAATAATAAATTCAAAAATACATATAACTGTTAATAAGATAGGAACAATTAGGAAGTTACTAAAGTTATACTTGAGAAGTGCACGAAAAAAGTAGACAGAAGTTGAAAAAAAACTACAAAACCTAATAATTTGTAACCATAACTGGTATTTAATGAGAACCTACCATTAATTTTTGGTTGTTTTAGTGCTATTTTCTACAGGCGCTGTTAACTTATTAGCTTTTGCTGTGAGCTCGTCATTTTCTTGTTGCTGCTGCTCATACAGCATGTCCAAATCGTATCGCTTGCGGTAATTTACGTAGAAAGATCTAAGATGAACTTCTGTCTTTGTACCAATGACCTCAGCAATTTTCTGAAAATTCCTCCCGTACCTTCTGACTCCTAATACATAGTTTTCAGGATATTAAATACTTATTTTAATTATTGCGCAACATACTTTTCTTCAATAACAACAGTTCAGTGAGAGATTCGTTCGCCTCGTCAAAGTCACCTTGTGCAGCAAGCATGAGTTCTTCATTTGTCCACCTAGCGTTCACTCGACTGCTGCTACTGGCACTCACTTCTTTAATACGGCACTCATCGATTCCTTCTGGTTTCTTTGCTCGCATCATTTCAACAACTTGTCGCTTTTCTTGTATCTGAGAAGCCACAAATGACAATATTAAAATCTCATCGGTAAAAAACACATTATATTGATCACCTTAGCCGTACCAATTTTTTCATGTCCAAAATGTCTTTATCGAGTCCCTGGATAGTAACGTTGTCAGCTTGAGGCGGAGCAGACGCCAAAATGGTCAAGTCTTCATGGTTAATGAACATTCCTGCTGGGGGAAAATGTCGTTGTCGAACAACTCCGACGACCTGCCTATCGGTTCTTCGCAAAACTCCCGTCAAAGGACGGTACTCTCCATTGTTTCTAATAAATAAGAACTCAATGAGAACTTTACTAAATAACGACAAATAAAAGAAGCTGTTCTGATCATTGAAATGCAATGAAAACAGAAGATGAAAATGAAAAGATGATAACTACACTGACACATGCACAATACGATAACAAGGAAAGATGAACATACTTCCAATATTGGTAACAAGTGAAGCACATGTTTGAGTGCAACTGCGAACACGGAATCCCACAGTGCGAACATGACTGTTCGTCTTCCGGCCTCTGCCATGAAATTAAGAAACATACAATTCATTAAACTGAATTAGACGATTTGCCTGTAATATTTTAGGCAAGTTTTAATTAATAATTTTCATTGTATAAATAAAATCAGGTAAGATATATTATGATATATTATCATTATCATGGTCAGGTGAAAGTATTTCCATGAACGGAAGATTTCTGTTTCGTAAACTATCGAGTTTAACAATCATTACATTAAAACTAAAGACAAATTCAGTCTTGCCATCTTTCTGGCGTGTACAGGAGAGCACAATAATGACAACAAACTTCACACTAAAATACGCACACGCATTCTTTAAAAAAAGCTTATAGTTTAACAGTATTTAATTAGTAGATCATAGATCATACTTGTTCGACCATCGTAATTAAAAACGACTTTCTCTGATCCCGGTTTGTTATGGTTATGAGCGAAAGCGGCGAAGTAATATTAATTATAAAACAAATCTAAAACATGACCATGCCGTGGTCATGGTCTATTGATGCAACAAGCGAAGCGATAATAATAATTAGAATAATAAGAGTAATTAGCCATGTTCAAGTACAATTATATCGCCATCCGAATCATCATCAAGCATTGAAATCTGATCTCCTCCTTGGACATTCATCCCCTGCCCTGATCCATTCACGTCATCACCATCATCTTGTGAAAGTTTCTTGACTTGTCTATCCATGACACTGGATCTCGACTTTTGTTTCTTCCATCTGTAGTAGTATCGAATGAGACTTGACATACTTTTGTCCGGTAACTGAAATGATTAAAGTGTTGGCAAATGTCATTATATTATAATCACAAAAATTAGGTCGATTCAATGTGCAAAATCCTGTACGTATTAACTTCATACCATTGCTCGGATACGATCAAAAGCTTTTCCATGAAACTGAAACGCTTGTTCAAACAAAACCTTGTCTTCAATTGTCCACTCTTCAGGATGCGGAGTAAAATTTCCAAGATCCTGAAGAGCTCTGTTAATATCATATCGGTGCCAGTACAAAAGCCCGAGTGCTTGTTCGCTACTATATTCATATTTCTCCTTGCCTATAGCGAGATACTTTTCCACTGGAAAGTACAGCATAAATATTATTACATGTCAAAGTTGTTATCATGAGTCAACAAAATGTGAAATATGAAAGTCTTGTTTATTGCTTACATTCGTCGTCTGAGATCTCTTCACTCGGGCACCATACTAGGAGTGCACGCTCGGGTTCATTTTGAGCATTTCTCTCTAATCAAATCAGAAATGTGGGACAATTGAGTTGAATGAAATAAATGCTTAAAGTCCATAATATCATAATATGATTAACATAAACAAATTATAATTCAATTTACCTGTTGTGGGAAGCATCGGAGGTACCTTTGCTTGGTAATCTCTGCCAACTCGCATACCGCCGCCTAAAAAACAATGAAAAGACTATTTGTATTTTCACTTTTTCATATTATATAATGTGGAAATTTTTTCGGATGCCGTCTCAGCTCACATTTCACATGCATTAATGCAGACACTGATGATGATGTGTGCGTATACATAAAAAGTAGATCGTAAATGGATCGTAAAGGCAAAGTATTCGAAAGTTAAAAAAACCGATGATTCATGTACCTCCTTCTCGATGTGTTTGAAATATATCCACGTTAACTGCAGCTGCATACTGATGAGGAGCATGATATTCGCCATTATCTTGAAGCTGAGGACTCGGTCGTGACCATATGCTTGTTCCAATGGAAGGTTTATTGATTTGTTTTCCACTGAAACAATAAAACAATGCGGAACAATGAAACTTACGTCATCATACTATAACTTACACTATACGTGTGCTCATGCTCATGAACATCATGAACATCAAATGTCATTATGTCTTTAAAGCGGCACGGTATGACCGTACGTGCATTCAATAATACACAAAAATGCATTTAGCAGTACGACTACTTTCAAAACACGTTATACGACATACTAAAATTATTACAAAACCATGCTATAAATACCGTCAAAAAACAAACGCACTTGGAAAGCAATAAAATGAAAAATGTCCATTGTTTTCTAAATCCTAATCACCCTGCATGTATAAAAGCATAGTTTTAGCGGCAGAAAACGTTCTATACACATTTCCCATAAGTTAATACAGGGTGGCCTCAAATCTTTCCTGCTCAGCCTGACACATGTTCAGCCTATTCCTAATATAGAAATTAGCATTAGCCCACATGAAGCAATAAACTTAGATTCACAAAATTATGTTGATTTGACGTGTCAGAAAAAAGAAATGAAATTGTACAAAATGAACTTACAAGATCCCAATGCTGTTTCTTCTAAAAGGTGACGACGACGACGATGAACACGGGATCGACGAGGATATTGGAGTTGGAGTTGTATTGTTGGTATTGGACATCGCCGTGGTCGGAGGAGGTGAGGAAGACTGAAATGTCGACATTGTTCACTTTTGTGAGGCTCACAAAGTGGCCGGGAACACAGTTGACGTTGACCCTTGACGGGTCACAAGAATTCGAAACTCTCTACAATTAAGTGAGGGTGAAATACTTGGTGACGCTTTGAGGAGTCCTCTCAAATCTCAATCCGATCCCCACTTACTGGAGACTGGAAGTTGAAGATCTCTGCTACGGGAAATAACTTATCTGAACCTGACTGAGACTGAGAGACTGCCTCGCTCATCTAACCTAAGCAGGCACAAAACGAAGCAGTGAAAATGCTGTTGAGGGACGGACGGTGGAAAGGGACTTCCTTTGTTTTGTGCCCAAATATAAAACTCCCTTCATTCCTCCTACTCCCACCATACCCGGTTCGAATTCTTGTATTGTAATTTTTGTAATAAATGTAATTAATTGTAAATTGTAGTTGTAATTTATAAATGCTTTACTTACGTTGTTACGTTATGAAACTGCAGAAATGAATCATATTTTACGACTTCAACCTAATCTTCAGTAACTCAAATCATAAATAACCGTTTAAATAAATTATTGTGATCGGGATGAAACTGATTCATGCTTTTCCAGAATCAACGGGTAGTAAATGTACTTTATAGTACATACTGTACGACTGTACTCTATAAGCATAGGTTATAGATTTTTATGGAATGCAAAAATGCATCGTGTGATTGTGCCCTATTTTACGATATAAAATGACAATTATAGGAACAAATACAAATTGTTTTGTCGATCTGTATCGGTGCATTATAATAATATTATTATAAATGCAAACAAATGCTAGATTTCGAAACGACGCTATAATATAATCGACGCGACGTATGCAATTTGCGACTTGCGGCTGCGACGTTGGCGTTAATCTTGGAATTCACGATTTGCACTCTAATGATTTTGATTGAACTGCTTTCATTTAATATAAATCGTTGTTGTTTATCCGTTGCGTCATATTTATCAATTATCAAATATTTTTTAAACGCACCATTGAAACGACAAACTTGACTTTTGTGCATGAAAGAAAGCATTTTCAGTGTACAAATGAAAGTTTAGGCTATGCTGTAATACCGACAACAAAGCATGGAACACCAGGCAAACAATTTCGCGATTTTCCCTGCGTTTCGCATTTATTTCATTGCCGAGTTTATTAGCAAAAACTTCTTCAGATACATGCATGCATACTGTGCTGCGGTGGTGAACAGAAAACAGAAGTACAGAGTACATATCGCAATTTCGCAACTAACAATGCAAATGCAATGCATTTTGCAGTAGTGGAAGATTGAAGATGACCATCAAACGAAAACAACATAGCAGAGAGCAGGCACACAGAGCCGCTCGAATTTGCTTGATTTTTGTGCTTTTCGGCTGTGGCTCGGCTCCTGCTATATGCTGTAGACTGTTCTAGAAGATTGAAGATTCGCATTCGCATGTCTACTGCTGCCGTATTATCTCGCCCTCACCGTTCGCACACATTTCAATTCGGATTTCGGATCCACAAACTTTCTTCTCCACACGTTTTTTTCGTACGTTTTTTTTCAAAACTTTGGTCATTCTTCTGGATATCTACTTAAAAACTCTTTTGTGTGGTGTTCACAGTGTGATTCTGGTCATACTTTAATTCCGGGTAATTTTTCGTTAAAGGTGTTTTTGCTTAAATAATATTTTACTTTCCAGGTAAGGTAGTAGTAGTATCATGACATGACATAATGAGGAGCGAGATGAGGATGAGAGTATGATTGTACGATGTACGTTTGTACGATTACGAAATTACGATGTTCTGGTTTGGTTTGGTTTTGGTTGTCTTAAAATGAATTTGGGTAATGTGTTAAGTTGGTGTGACCTTGATACGTTGTTGATACCACAGTTACATTTAGATTTAGTTTGAAAACCTGCATTAAATTCTGTGCAGAATACAAACCGGTGCCATGTGGTGGTGGTTCAGACTGCGGAACAGAAACCAAACTGTGATACTGTTGTTGGTTATTTTGAGAACAATTTGTGCTTTACATTTGAACACAATAACCAAATTGCTTAATTTTGTTTAATCCAAACAGAATTGAATTGACAATGGCCAAGTGGGGAGAAGGTGATCCAAGATGGATTGTGGAGGAGCGTCCGGATGCGACGAATGTTAATAATTGGCATTGGTAAGACATTGGTTACAGTTAATAATGCTGTTATGTTACGGCCACTTTCTGTAAAGTTTTTACGTTTGTGATTCAGTTTTTAATTTTGTTTGGTTAATACTTGATATGCTTTCTGCAGGACGGAAAAGAATGCTGGAAGTTGGTCGAAGGATAAATTGAGAGAGTTGCTTGTCAATTTGAAGTTAGACAATAGTGCAGGTCAGTGGACGCTAAGAATTCTCCTGAAACGTATCATATGTATAAACATACATTAGGATTTCATTTTCACGGTCTATCGTTCATTGAATGAATAATTTAATAGGTAAATGCAAGATCACTTCTATAGACAAATGTGAAGGCGATGCATCTGCAAACAATCGCAAGGCAAAGATAATTGTTTTTTTTGAATGGGACCTCCGGCTAAAGTGGAAAGGAACTGATAAGGAGAATGAGGAAAGTTTGGAAGGCACCATTGAAATTCCAAATCTTAGTGACGAAAATTCTGTGGATGATCTGGACGTAAGTTGTTACAAACTGTGTCACGTTGTAACGTAATGTTTTTATGGTCAAGAAGCGTTTTAGTTTTTCAGTTTTATTCGATTTCAGATTCAGTTTACAACCGACGCTTCGAAAGGCAACAAAATGAAAGAGGCACTAAGGGCTGAATGTGTCGGAATACTAAAGGAAAGCCTTTTGAAATACATGAACGCGTTAAAACAAGGTTAAAACCCATTTATAAATACAAAAACGATCTGATGAATTAAATTGTGATCTGTAACTTGAGACTGATTTCCGTGCTTACGATTTTAATTAGAATATACTGCTGGAATGATATTGCCTAAAAAAGAAGAATCCACCATGTCAGCAACAATGTCAAATCTTAAATTGTCACCCCTTGATCAGGTATCTCTATATCTCTATATATAACTTTTTCTTATGTTTGACTACGACTAATGTGACCACGAAACCACGATGTTGAACACGTTTCATGATACACTACTAAACAACTACTATGAAAGTTGCTTAATAGTCCTTAATGTCATTTTTGTCCTTCAAGCGAAACGGAGCAATACAACCCGTAGCTGGAGCTCAACGTCCTGTGAAATTGGACTTACGTGACATTGAAACTTCTTCATCGATGAAATGCACACCTATTGAAGTGTTCAACGCACTAATGAAACCTGAGGTATTTTGCTTGCTTATTCAGGCTTATTCAGTACGTCTTATCATTAGCATTCATTATATCATTATTGATTTCGTAACATTACAATTTACGCGATTTTAGATGTTCGTTGCTTTTACAAATGGTGGTCGAATCGACCCTAAGGTTGGTGGCGTTTTTGACATGTTTGGTGGAAATGTCACTGGCAGAATTATTTCAATTGTAAGTTCAAATATTTGCTATATATTCAGAAATCATGCCGTATATAGGGCATTGGTTAATATTGCTTTCACTTTATTAATTTTTCTTTCGGTTTAGGATTGCCCGAAAAAAATTGTTCAAACGTGGAGATTTAAACATTGGCCTGATGGTCATTTTTCGGAAGTGACTTTTACTTTCCATGAAAAAGATGACGCTACAGAAATTCTTGTAAAGCAAAAAGGAGTTCCGGCAACGTTAGTGTTTTTATGTTTTTATAAATTCTGAATTTCTATACATAACCATTAACCATTAAGCATGATTATATACTTGATACATAGTCAAGTGAAGCACAAGTAGCTGCTGAATATTGTAACTTGTAAGCTAAGCTGTGTTCAGGGTGATTTGACATTTGTCAAAGCACCCTGAGCTGTGTGTAAATAACGTACTAAGTGATAAAGTAATAAACGATTAATTTTCCTTTCAGCGACGTGGAAAAAACGAAAGAAGGCTGGAATCGCTATTATTGGGACGCTATGAAACGAACTTTTGGATTCGGATCCTTTATATTATGAATTAGGTATTAATTAAAACGGTAATGAATCACAAAGTTTTGTACTGCTGACATTAATGTCGGTGTTTTTTTTCGAGTCATATCTTTTGCGAAATTCGATTAAGCCTAACATTATAAATTATAATCAATATAATATCGACAAAATCGACATCCATATTCTCTTCTCGTTTCCCAACCAATCAATACAATTTATGTTTACGTTTGTCTGGGTTGAACTATGGTTTAATATTGGAAATCGGTTTTGTGAAACTTTGTTTGAAAGCTTTACTAATACAAGAATAAGATGAAATGACTAAAATAAAAATTGGAAGGAAATCAAATACGTGTTCTGTAATAATAATATGAATTTATTTATCAAAATTACATTAAGTGTCACATCACAACACAATATGCTAATTTTGAAAATATCAATCTCGTTCTCGTTGAGTTTTCTGCATTCTGATTCTGAGACTATTTAAAACCTTAATGTTGGCTTATTATATTATGGATGCGAAGCTAAAACGTTAAAGAAATGATACACTTCTTCAACATCATAAACGGCAACATTTGTACTGCACACTTTACATTTCACGGGATGATATTTGTCAGAATCAGGATTATGTTCCGCATCTGGGGGACTGTTTACAGATTCTACAAGATCTCGATTGTGATTCCGTTTTCGGAACTTTTCTTTCTTGGCTTTCAATGGAACTGTTAGAGTTTCTGATCTCACAATAACACAATTCATAACAAACATGGCTCTGTATTGCCCATTGTAAAATTCATGTCGCTGACAATCATGACACAAAACAGTGAAGCAGGCTGGACAATTCAGAACTGCATCCGTAGTTGGCAATGACGGTTGACGTGAACTTCCAGGTCCAGATCCAGTTAATGAAGCCGGTACAGAATCGTTTGTACCTTTAGGTGGGGGTGGAACTGATTTCCCCTGTGACTTCCTTCTTCGATTATCAATCCACGCTTGATCTTTAGCATCTGCTTGCGGGTCGTAAAGCAAATCATCGTCAGACATGAACTTTCTTTTGTTCTGTTTCAAATTCTTTTTGTCCTCGTCTTCTCCTTCGCTGTCATCGGAGTCGAAGTAAATCGGGTCATACGTGTCGGCTTTCTGACCCGATGACGACGACGTGGTTTCTTCACCAGGAGGCAGTGGTTCACCTTCAGTAGTGGACGGTGCAAGAGATGAAAACTTGACCGATTTCTTTTCTTTGCTTGGTCCTAACGATGACGATGATGATGTTTTCTTAAGGCAACTTGTGCTTGGCATATTTGAATTAGATTTGATCGACCTTAATGATGAAGATGACGATGATCTACTCATGGATTTCTGGTGTTCCATCCCACCATCAATTTCTACTTGCATTGCTCGTCTGTCCAGTTCGGCTTCCATTTCAGCCTCAAAGTCATCAATAACTCGTTGTTTTAGAGTATCTTTCATACCATCAACGTCCATTGCTTCTAATAATTTCCTGTCGAAGGCTTTATCTTCTTCATCACTACAAAAAAAACGTTATATACGTTAGCAATGCTTTTCACTATCATGAAACTCATGAAAAAAGTAGCGTGTGTTTGTTAATGATATTAAAATGAAGCAGAAAATACTTTTAGCCTTTATACCTGTCCGACATAAAAATCTTCACATCTCCTCTGTCGTCCTCTGAATCCGAACTTGAACCAAAGTCCAAGTAATTAGTGTCCATTTTATTAAAATAACACCTTTACAGAAGTATATTTTAAAATCCTTTGAGTTTAAGTTTAAACTTTAAACGCACAAAACAAGGAATGAAAAAGTCAGGATGCGATTTGCGATGCGGTCTGATGTTTTTTACTTTTTACATTCACAAGAACAATAAAAATGTGGAATGGAAATGAGTAACGAGCGGAGTCGAACTTTAAATGCAGGAGCATGCTCGCAGTGAATAGAAACTAGAAGGACAAAGGACGTGCCTAGGCAATGCATCAATGCAATGCTGTATGTAAAGGCCGAGCCCGAGCCGGTGTAAAGGCCAAAGGCTATGCTGCGAACTGCGACCTACGCCAATAACTTAATGTTCATTTTAAAAGGTACAAATATTTATTTACATTTCACTTTCACAATATAACTTTAATTTTTCATGATCTTATCTGTATTACACAAAACATCAGTGTACATGTAACATACAGTACATGTACATGTACATCGTACTAATCGTGCATGCCAGAACAGATACAAGATACAAGACAACTAGACTAGAAACTAATATAACAATTAACAATCTCTATCTCAATTTTCAACTTTCTCAACTGTCTCAAATCTCAACAGCAATGTCGGACCTTCTGCTGGGTAATTGCCACAAATGTTGAATTTACCGTGTTGGATAATTTCTGAAACGACTTTTAATTTAATTTAATTAGCCATCGTCAATCGTCTGTCAGTCGAAATTTATTTCGTCTTTTGTTTCTTATTAGATTTGAATTTTCCATGTCTTCCTACACCTCGAGATTGATTTTTCTGATGCCTTTGACCTTTTCCAAATCCACGAGACCAACGATCTCGTTCGGCCTCCCATTTCAATTGCTTGACAGCTATTGTGAAAAGGACAGAATACTTTTATAAATGTTACTATTTATAAAATTATAAGTACGCACAAAAGCACAATTTTGTTGTACTTTGTACTGCCTGATGTATAAACAAGATTTCTACAAAATACGAACCTGCTCTGTCTTTATTGATGAAGGTATGAGCTCCACCAGATTCTTCATCTGCATTCGCTTCTAAAAGTTGAGAAAACTTATCAGCTGGTGCAAACATGTCTTCTGTTTTGGATATTTTGAACTTATTCTTTTTCGACATCTGCAAACAATTGATCAAATTAGTGTACGCAAAGAGACGTAATATTCAGTTAACATACAACTTTCAACAACCAGCATGCAGCCTGAAAGCCTTACCATGGGTAGCTCTTCGTCGTTCTCGTCGTCTTCAAAGATATCGCCCATATCATCGTCATCATCATCATAGTCATCGTCTTCTCCGTCCATCTCGAATTCATCGGCGTCGTCTGCTGGTCCATCACCATCGTCACTGATATCATCGTCCTCATCTGCGTCGTCGTCTTCGTCAGAATCTAATTGTCTTTTTTTCCCCTTATTGGCTTTCTGTTTTACTTCAGATGAAAAATCGACATCTTCATCGTCACCATCATCATCATCATCATCATCATCTTCATTATTTTGCATTAATGATCCTCCAAAGCGTTTTTTAACAATCTCTTCGAATTCCGCATCGCTAACGCTCTCATTGTCACTATCGACATCTTCTCGTGGCCTTTCTAAATTTTTACCCTTGAAATACTTGTAGAAGAATTTCTCTTCATGTGGAATTTTTCCTTCGTCTGTGTTGACGTACTTGGACGAGTTCACAGGTACATTTCGCAGACCCTTTGGACGATATTCAGGACGCCCCTACTCGACAAAAAAAAATCAAAAAATTACTTCAAATCGTGCAAGTACACAGCAATAGCAATAATTTATATATCAAAGAACATTGCAAATCGTACCTTTTGTTTTGGGTTACGATACACAAAGCGGTCTAAAAATCTTGTAAGAGTGAAATCCTTAATTGGATTTCCGTCGTACTCAATATTGGCTTTATTTAAAAGTGTTTGTGCAAACAAAGCCACACTAGGATGATAATGCTGGCTCAATGACGCCAATTCATGAGTTAAATCTAATTCCGCTCCACAATATGCTGGATTTCTAGCGAATGGATCATAAACAGTTGCTCTTGATTCTAGTTTCTCATCTTTAACATCGGTCAAATCGATAACAGATGTGCCTAAATCTTTGCCCGTTGCATCTGAACGTTTTCCCTTCTTAGCGTTTATATTTTCTTTTTTCTCAGCTGCGTGCTTATTTTCAACCACAACATTCGATGACTTCAGAAATTTTTGAAGATCCTGCTCCCTTTTCAAAAATGCGTCTTCATTCTCATCACTTTCGTCTGATTCGATCGTCACATCACCATCGCCATTAATATCAACACGATTCTCACTCCGTTTAAAACCGCCTTTTCCTGTCTTCAGAATAGCTTGATGAGTTTTTGTAACTTCAGATATGATTAATAGTACAGAACACGCCAAATTGGGAGAAACCGTGTGACACAACTGCAATAGTCGTTTCACATAACCAGTAATTCTGTTGCTATTGCTGTCATGTTTCATTGCTTTAAATATCAAATTAATCAGTTGCATGCTGTGAGATGTGCTCATGAAATTGGGATCCAGTAACTGGTGATACAGTACTCGATAGAATCTACAGATAAGGGAAATCCCAGAATGTCACAGTGGTTAACAAAGCTTGTGGAATGTAATTGCTACAAACAATAATCACGAAAATACTTCATTGTGGTACCTGTCAGCAGCAGCTGGTCGTTCTCCAACTTCTGCCACTTGATACAAAATGCATAAAGCTTGTATTCCGATATTAAAATTAGACACTTGGACAATTTTGTACAAAGTGTCTAAGCTTTCAGTAAACTGAATACCAAATTGTGCAGCCTGTTGGTAAGCTCGGTTGATCCCTGTTAACAATCCACTCATCAGTTTACTGTCAATGTCTCCCTGAAAATTCAAACAAATCAGAATGAAGTTAATCAAGTAAACTCGAAACGTCGCAACACTCATAATTCTATCGGGAGAAAGCTTACAGTTTTCACACAAGCTTTAAAGAAGGCTAGGTACACTTTAACCAATTTGGCACCCAAGGAAGGGTGTTCTCCTTCAATTTTGATGGTATTGAGGAAACAAATGCCGTAATATTGAGCACGAACTCCAATGTTATTTCGAAATAGAAGCCGCTCAACTTCTCGAACAACTACCATTTTCATAACTGAATGAACGTCCAAGAGTTTATTTAAATGGAATAACGCTCTGGACGCAACCTTCTTACATGGATCCCCCAATTTGTTCACTAAAACTTCCAGAATTAACTGCAACGAAAAAATCAATTTTAAGTTAATTCAGAATACTATAGGATCAAAATGACTAAGCAATCGATCAAATTCTTCTTACAACTTCTTGTTCTGGATGAGATTTTAAAAGCTCGTAAAGAATGCTAATAGCTTTTCCGCGTATTTTGTCAATGGTGTCCCCAGCCATTACTCGTAATGCCTGGACAAATGTTGCATACTGCTGCTTTAACTGGTCCTCATATAACCACAAAACCAGTTTCTTTTTGGATGGATACGGAGAACATGAAGTGTTGCGCATCTGAAACGGAATCAGTTTACGCCGCGGTGGAAGTAAATCTTCAAGAAATAATTCCCGTAATGTATCTGCAAGTCAAATCACAGAAAGCTCATGAAATAAAAAGTCAATTAACATTATAGATGATATGTACAATTTGAAATAAACGAAAACCGTCAACACACACACCTGCGGTCATTAAGCATTGTTGTTTTCCTGCAACTTTAACCAAGCCTATTAATTGCTGTAAACAAAATATATTGTGCACTGGAGAATCTTGAATTCGCACAGTAAAAGCAGCCATTCTATCCAGTAAAGTTCCCTTCCACATCATCTTCTGCATCCATGCGAAATCTGATTTCTGACTACCCTTGAGACAATCTTCAATAAAAAAAAGTACCATTTTAGGCTTTACTGAATATTTAAATTTTAAAGGCAACGACAACAATGAAATGACGAAAGTGAAACTTACATGATTTGTATGATTCGCAGTCATCATCTAACAGTTTCTTTGCGTCCTTCTCCAACTGAGTCATTTGCTGTTTTGAAAAAACTTCCGGTTTCACATCCGCATTGTTGGATTGTGTCTCAAGTGTATTTGACGCATTTGCTGACTTCTGAGCATTTTATAAATCCCTTTATTAGCACCACTGACCACTGTTATGTTCCCGAATTCGAAATAATGCTAAATTGTATTAGTTTGTTGTAGCTCTTACTTGATTTTGTACTTCACTCGAATCAATCTCGTACCATTTCGTACCTTCGGGTTTCACAATTAATTTCTTTTTTTCTTCTTTATTTTTGGATTTAACCTTCATTCTCCCTATTATACGGTTCTCCGTTATAAAATTAATAAAATTATTTCTTAACCCAAACTATTCGTGTGTAGAAAATTAGAAAAGCATTAAACGATTAAGATTAAACGATTAAACCTTAAAACTTAATAAGTTAAATATTTTACAATAATTAAAAGAACCAAATGACGTCTATTCGGGCTACACAAAAAGAATACGGATGCTTCGCAGAATGAGGTAACACGTGTTGGGATGTGAGGAATCTTTATAAAATCGCGGTAACTTGCAAGCACGTACGCACGCACGAAAGAGGTAAGTAAACGCACAATGCACAGCGAGATTTCTTGGTTTTGTGATTTTTGCCTGCGTCCTTTTGCTTGCGTTTCATTTTCGTACGTTGTTGTCATTTTTCTGGATTCAATCCATTCAGTCCTTCGATTTATAAATTGCTATAAAATATTCGTAAAATTCTATTCAGGAATCAGTTTTGATGACATTTTTATTTTAACATGTTTTTTTAAACGAGGAGGATGTATAATGTATACTGACAATTCTAAACATTTTCATTTTCACTCTATTCTTAATTATATTATGACAGATACTACCAGCTACTACACTGTGACTACACTGTATACAGTATACTACACTATACAATATTATACAACTATATTTATAATACACACAGTCGAAAGGTAATAATTTTGCGAGAGCTTTCATATACAGCATGCAATTTCCATTAATTCGCCCCTATAAATTGTAAAATATAGGGATTTTGGACTTTATTTTATGTTGGCATAATACTGAAGTTGTTTCCAGTAAAGTGCTTCAAGTTCCAGTTCGAGTTCCAGTTTCAGTAGTGTATAGTTCATAGTTCATGTGTAGGTCGTAGGTTGAATTTTGTATCTTCTTCCTTATCACATTATCAGATCGCATTGTATAATATTTCTTTTCCGGGAAACAGTGCTTTCTTATTTAAGAGCTGCTTTTGATCGTATGTCTTCCTTCTGTCGACTTTCGCATACAATGAGGATGAAGAACATTAGGTTTCTCAATTGATTTATGTTGACAGACCGGAAAGACAAAAGAGGACGACGTTGTGCTTTCCCTACCGTGCGCTATGGGAGAAACAGGAAGAACATGATTACAAGATTCAAGCTTCCTTTTTTGGCTGCTTTTACTGACTTTTACTTACATCGCTCCAACGTTCCAATCCAAAGTCTGCCAATAATGTTGTGCGGACTTCACTCAGTCAGTGTACGTTTATTTTGCACTTGATTCAATTACTGTTTCATCCTCTTTTCCTCTTGTCATCTCATTGGAGTGAGTCGTCCAGCAGCGCTCAGCTCAGACAATGAGATGTTCACTCAAGTGGTTCCTAAAAAACACGGTTGAAATATTTGCTAAGATTTCTGTTTACTCAGAAACTCAGAACACATTTGCTTCAGCATAATGACGAACAATGGAACTCACACGATCAGGAGAATCAGGACTAATTATTCACCTTCGTTTTGACAAATGTTAATCATTTGTAAAGGTATCGAAACGAGGAGCAAATCGTAACATTTGCATTCGAATTTCCATCTTTTATTTTAGGCACTTTTTACGTTATTTTCGAATAGTGTAACACCGATTTTCGGTTCATTGCGCAATGGTTCGTTCGTTAGTTGCGTAAAACATCCTTTATTGTTCCTGTAATTACTCTGCACAGCTCGCATCAATAGTCCTACGGGTTAGTGCGTTTGACAGCCTTTCTCATTCTATGAAAATGACAATGAATATTATATTGCGTATTTACTGAATTACCGGATTCTATTACCGGATTTATGACATGGTTATAACTCACAAGGTTAAGGCATAGCTAAGGCATGATGACTTGATGACTCAAGTGGCCTCCACATAACGATAACTCACAATGTGTATGCGACAAGGTTGTCTTGTCATCATGTCATAATCTAGTGCTGAGTATCCTAGAATGAAGAAAACAGGACATGAATGTAATGTCACTCTCGTCATTCGGTGCCAAAGTGCTTTTGAGAGCTGATGCTGATGATGACATATCCAAGTGACACTAACTAATGGCTAAGCATTCAAAATGAGACCCGGTCCGGTCAGAAACCTATACATCTCTACTTTCTACGAGTTGTATGCTCACATGCTTTCTCCAGCCCAGCTTCAGTTTCTGGGATTTTATTACACGTTAAAATTAAATTTGCAAATAAAAGTGATAGATCCTACATATAACAGTATGTAACTCATAAATGTCATAAATGATTGTGTCAAATAAGAACACTCTACAGTCTGAATCTGAACTGATGAATCGCTGTTTTTATATTTTTTCTGTGGGTTGTTGTAATTTACTCCAAGAACGGCCAGGATTGGACATTTCAATGGTGTCCACGCATCCTTTACCTTCAAATCCGTTTTCAACACATTTCCCTACAATGAAAAGTGTGGTTCCATTACGTCCTCCAAATTCCAAGTTAGTTGGCTGAACAAAGTGGGTTCGGATACGTCCAATGAGTTCTGCTTCTTGGTTAAAGATTGCAATCCCGCTTCCATCGTAGCGACTTACAAAAAGGTTACCATTAATGTCCGTCTTCATCCCGTCCACATCCGCTATGACAGAACCGTCCAATCGTCCAAAGTCAATAAACAATTGTTTCGTCCAAAAAAATCCTTGCTCTACATCAACTCGGTACCTGAAGATCCTTTGAACATATGGAACCCCTTCACGGTTGTATGCTTCAGATACATACAACCATTTTTCATCTGGAGACAATTCAATCCCGTTTGTTCTTCCCATGACATCAAGAAGTGTCGCCGTACCATCAGGCAGACACGACCAAAGATCACCGTTCGTGTTGTTCGTGTCTGCGAGCCATCTCATACCGGAAGTAAAAATTGTCCCAGTAAAACTCAGAGTGAGGTCGTTCGGTTGGATCATTTGACTGTCACTGCAATGAGTTTCGCTTCCAACGACGTCGTTCGTTTCGTTTATTGTCAGTTTGAGTACTCGATGATTCACTGCATCCACGACGAAAGCAGTAGTTGCATTAATGAAACGAATACCATTCATCCAAGTGTTTGTGTCTTCGTCTCTATAGAAGAATCTTTGGGTTGGCCAAATCTGACCCAATTGAAAAGCTGTATTGTGGTCACCAAAGTTGACGGCAAACATGTCACCTGCTGGATTGACACTGGCACCTTCAATGAATGGACCGAATTGAGACATCGCTTCCGTAATGTAAGAACTGGCTTCTAAGTCCATACAGGAACCGTCAAAGTCGGGAACAAGGTCACAGCATTTCACGGCTGCATTGCTTATAATACCCAAAAAGAGGACCACCAAAACCAATTTCATTTTTGCATATAAAAAGGACCTACAAAAAATAGACCATGTTTACTTTTTATTGCGTATTATGTTTTCGCATTGCGTCCTTCACGTTCACTTCACACTATTATAAAATGCAAATTATTATACTCGTCAACTACCATACTAACCGCGTGTTTTTGTGTTTTGGGTTCCTTCTCCTTCTAATTTACTTTCAAAAGGGTAAAATATGGAATGTCGTCACCACCACAGAAGCACCTCTTTTGATCCTTAACTATAGGGCCAACTTCAATAAACATAACATGGTCACGTGATATTTTATCAAAAAGCTGGAACTGTTTATTGCATAAAAAGACAACAACTTTGTTGTTATCGTGGACAGATTAAGATTACATTGTACAGCTTACAAGTTTGTGGATCCAAAGGGAAACCCTGTGATTTTAAAGTTATATAACTTGAATGTGGGGCATTATGCAATTTTCACTTCAGCACGGAGCGCCGACGTGAATTTGAGATGCATGATCTCTCTACGATTCCCTTTCCTTCTTCTTTTAAATACCGAGTATTTTTACAGTCAATTAGACCCGTATTGTAAGATTCGGGCCATCCTAATTCCAACACGCTCACCACTGGCGCCCATGGACTGCTATTTGCACGGTTCATTTTATCATTTTGCTCTACTTTCATATCCCGAGGAAAAGGACGGTCCTGTAAAAGAGTTCTATAGGAAGAAAGACGAATATTTAACAAAGTAATCGCCTTCTCTTTGGCAAGCAAGGAGTATAAACGGGTAGTAAAAAGGCATCTTGAAACGTGGCCGGGAAGTAAATTAGCAACTTTGTAAAGACTCAGTGGACCGTCTTCATGAAGGGCCACGAAGCATGACTTTTTCAGATTTGTCATGCTATCCGCTCCAACTCTAACTCATGATATTCCTCTACGGTTTTTTTTCCACATTTATGATTATGGGTTTTGACCGAGCTTTGTTCGAGTTGTGAGGCATTCTTTGTCGAGTGTATTAAACAGCTCAACGCAACGCACAGCAGAGCGTCTTCCAAAATGCATCATTTTTGGCTTAAAACCTTATCTACTCTGTATTCTGTTGGTTGTCAAGTGCATTTCTACATCATTGCCTTATCTCTACCTCCTCATCTGAGAGGTTTAGAGAGGCTTTTCATCCAGGAAGAATCGGGCCAGAGAGCAAGTTTCCAAGTCCGATTGAGTGAAAAGGGACAGAGAGTAAAAAGTGCACATGGCAAAGTGGTGTCGGTCATGTCCTACTAGTAATACTATCCTACGCAAAGCAAGGGTTGCGATTTACGTTTCGCTTTTCACTCAGTGTGGCTTGAGAAGAGAAAGCATGAGATGAAGGAAAAGAAGAAGTATTATAAAGATGCAATGGAGTATCGTAAAAGTATACTTTTGGGTTTGCTTTTCCGTGTAGTAGCAGTCTGCTTTTAGTGCACGGATGCTTGGATGCTGCGGGTTCTACGACTCCAAGTATTTGGATTCGCAGATCCAAAAAAGTAGTCACGGACTGAGCCTGTCAGTTCGTCTCGTTTCTGGCGTGTTGCTTTGTTGTATATGTGAGCTTTTCTGCCCTTTTGCCAATTGCGAACAGCGGGAGAAGCCACAGACACTTTCACCGGGTAGTCATCTCAACATCTCAATCCGACTTTCTCCTTGCGTCTCTCTTGTGACATGACCACGCTTGCAAAACTGTTGAGCTGCTGAAACGGCTTTTCTGCTTGCAATCCATCGCCACTTTGTCCTTCGTGGTAGTAGCAGCGACATTGGATTTGTCACGTTTTTGTTATTTGAAAACTTTTCATTCGTTTCCCATTTATATTATTGTTTACATTATGTGCGAAATTGAGCCATTTTTGCGATAAATAAGAATCCTTTCAAAATACGAAAACAATCATCAAAATTCAAAAGAATCGTGCGGGTGTCGCATTACTTTTTATCTTTCGTGGGTGTGACAAAGCAAACGCTATTTTTGCTTTTTTACTACAACATAAAAGTGTGTAAATTTTCGAGGTTTCGGACCAAAAATTGTGTTGACGGTTCTTCGGTTCAAAATTGATGGATTACTCACGTTCACTAAAAGTTGTAGTCAAACTTTTGAAATTGAATGAAATGTGAAGTTTTGGTGTTCGACACGTCAAGTGTGCGGTTTCTCTGTTCTGAATATTTTTTATAAAAGACGAAACGAATGCAAAAAATATACAGGGAACATATTTTGTGAATGGCCTTGACTGGCAGTTTTTACGAGAAATAATCCTTTAACCTTCAGCTGGAACACACAATTTCAAACATGGATTGTTGCATGAAAAATATTATGGGTTGTCTCAAGCGAAGTTTTGAAGGAGAACTGAATCCTCTTGATTGTGAGATACAAATGTACTTTGCTATTATTGTTGTCTGCCGTACTGTATTATATTTCTCTATATCATGGTGAAAGCAACCTTGTCTATTTTTTAAAATTGCCATTTTATCAAATTTCCATTTTCTGAAAAAATTTGAAACCCAGATAAAACTGGAGAGGAAGGAATTCAGCTTCAAAAATTACGTGCATACTTAAAGGTTTCGTCAGGACTTCGTTGTTTACGCATAAATTATTGAACCTGTTGTTTTGAAAAGTATAAACAATTTTTAACCAGGTACCAGCGTCTTGTTTTGAACAACTTAAGCATACCGGTACATCTGCGTATAAGAAGACTGTTGCGGAACTGTAATACTCCATCCTTGTCAAAACTATCCATGCGAAGACATTCAATGCGACACATTTGACGTGAAAGTACCGTACAATTGTGTTATGAAACTGTGATGTGCGAGGAATACAACAATTTCCTTTCATATTTTGCTTTCAAAGAGAAGAGAAATCAAAATAGCGTATAGTAGATTCTATTCGAGAGAAATAGCGCAGGTGTTACGAGTCAACGATCAAAAAAATGATCTTGATTTTTATTGCATTCTCTTTTCTTCTTCGAGCTACAATGGGAGTCGTTGAAGACGAAACTCAGTCCGTTGAAGTAGCGATGTCGATCCAGGAATTTTACACAGATGAGAATTTCGGGATGGTCTCGAGGAACAAACCGAAATCTGGTTCCATTTCATTAAACCATCTTATTTTCACTGTAACGATCAACACAAGCGTGAAGGACGATGTAACTTTATTTCTGCTTCAAAATGAAACGAAAGATCCCGACGTCTACATTAAAGATGCATACCTCAAAATTAATTTGCAAGACACATCACTCAGCAGCAATTTGTGCTATTTTCCATCAATGCCAAATGAGGAGAACCGAATGAAGGCGGAAAGGATCAAGTCGTCGAATTATATAAAAAGTAATATCGAAAGTGGTGAGAAACCGACAATCATATACTCAAACTTGACAGTTGCACTCCGAAAGAGTTCTTGGGTCCAAAGTCGTCTTCTTCAAAATGAGTCTAGCACTACATTCGACTATGAATCTTCTGGAGGGGCTAACCTATTTTGTTCACAGAATGATGAGTTGTGTCAAAGTACCATTTCCGGTTCATTTCCTGTCCCTGTGGTCCAAGTCGAGTACGTCTGTGAGTTTCCACAAGAGCTCCGCATGGATCTTAAGCCAATCCTCCGTGTATGGCTCCAGACTCAGACGGAATTTTACAACAGGAATTTTCTACTTTTCGCTTTCTCTGCTATGATTGACACAACAGTAATGAAGAAAAGAACAGTGGATGAAAAAGCAACTATAGCTCTTGAACCACAACCCGCCTCCCTCTTCCTCACTTACGCTTTTGACAGTAAGTGGAAACTCTGTTTTTTGTACCTTACTTTTTATATTCTCATCTTATGACTTTGAATCTCATACAAAAATTGACTTTTCCTTGTCCATCATCAGAAAGACATATAGTAGACATTTTTCAAAATGACGACTTTTGCACAGACTCCACATCTCACGTACTACTTAAATCTTGGCATCTTGTTAGTATCAAGCAGTGACTTGTTTTTGTGCTGATACAGTTTCAAAATCACTCCTCTATCACGCTGCGAACCTAGGCAAAGGCTAGAGCAAAGCAAACTGACATAAGAACTATAAAAATGCCCTTGTTTAAAAATCCATAGTCCCTTAAGGCTTGTCAAGCAAGTTCTATTGTTTCTGCTTCGTGGTTCCTACCTATGATACGTTCATTTCAAGAATAAATATTTAGTAAGGAAAAAGCACGACTGCACATTTTGTATGAAATCACCCCATTCCTGAGTGCATCATTAACCCTTTTGTTTGCATGTTTCATGTGTTTCAGCACAAAATGGTGTTCATGCCTTTTATTTCATACCGTAGCACATTTTAAGTCGCTTTCATTACATCACGATCACTCTCCCTCGTGTGTAGTAATGTAACAAGACCAATAATGGACTTGCATCACAACTGCCGCGGAATACTAAACAAGTTTCCCTTTCTTGTGTAACGTTTTCGCTACTTTCACTACCACATTTTCTCCTTGAAAGGAAACCAGGAAAATACGAGCTTCAGAAAGTAACAAATATTACATTAAGTTTTTCCCTTCCCTTCTTCTCAACTTCTGTAAACGGTGCGTTGTTGGGTTGAACAGCTTTCACCAAATCAGAACCAGAGCGGTTTCCCATCTCCATTAGGAATGTAAACCTCAAAATAACATTTTGCACTACATCCTAAAGTATGGTACCATACCGAAAAATTTTCCGTGATTCTTTCTCAAGGGACGTCCACTTCAAACATTCAAGAACCTAGCAATAAGTTCGAAAATATGACTGGTCTGCTACGACTTCTTTACAAAAGTCCAGTAATTGACACATTCACTCTTGCTGAAAGTACTTTTAACATTATTATTGGGAAAGTTGACAAAAACGAGGAAGTGTACATAGCTTTTTCTGTCGTTCCTGTTCATGGCAAGTTAAAAATAGATTGTCGGTTCATGTATCAATTTATGAACGCTTTGATTTCGCACACTTCTGCCACCGGGTCCATTTCATTCCACATTTCATTGCGGTTTCAATTTCAACAGACGGAACTACTAATGTGTCCGTACTTAATTGATTTTGAACTCACGACCACGTTTGACAATGACGTACCAACGCCAAGTTCTATTTGTACTTCGGTGAATATGCTGTTACATAGTATGCTACTAGCTGTTTCCAAGCATTGAATTGTAACTCTTTAAGTTTGTCTCAAATCAACATCAACATGTGTAGTTTAACTTGAAATGCTATATAAACTATAATGAAACCTATCTTTATGTTTGAGTGCAGTCAAGCGGAAAACGTGAATTCACATTCAGTGCGCATTCAAGCTAAGGCAGAATTAAATACTGGTACCGTGCATACATAATAGTTTACTCTGGAGAAATATAAGTCCTCACCTGAGCGACTTAAAATGGAAATGAAACGGATTACGTTTTCATGCTACTTGAATTATGGGCACGTGAATTCTCCATCTCACCCATACAAAACATTCGTACCCATTCAGATGGCAGATGAAAAGCCTCTTTTTTCCATTTTTTCTATCAAATTCGAAAGTGTATAAGACTAACTACAAGTTCTTTCGAGTGGAATATCTTAATCCATTATTACTATATATTGCATGTTTTTCTTTGTGCATCTCTAGATGATTTCGTCTTTAATGCCCTAGAACAAATATTAAAACCCTTGAAATCCAAATCTTTTTCTTGCTGATCCTATTGATTGTGGTATTTGCTTAGCTTTATTGTAGTGTATTTCATATCGCGAAAAAGTTTTTGCGTCTCCTCCTATTTACTGAACTAATTAAGACTTTACGTCAGACGGTAAACGAAAACTTCAGTCTTCTTTGGTTTGTCCTAATTAATCAACACAAAGAACTACTGCGAAATATGTTAGCCTCGGGTGGTGTACGTAGTACGTACCTATTGAACCTATCAAACAGCAGTATATTGTCATTTCTTAAGAAAAAATGGATTTTCGTTTCATTACTTTGAAAGTCCATGCAAGAAGTCCAGACTTACTACCCCTTTAAAACGCAACAAGTATGAGAATAAGCCTTCCTGTTTCACTTTCCTGTTCTTTTCCTGTGTCATTACATTACAGTTTCTGAAACTTCAAGAATTGATGTCCTCAGGCTTTAAGAATAGTCAAAAGGGCAAAAGGCGGAATCGGAATGTAAGATCCTGTCACTTACATGCTCCCACGTAAAATTATGTTGCCAAAATTAGCCTGTTACCTGCATCTTAAGTGATAAATCCTTTTCCCATTCTCCAACTTGATGTTCTCATATGCAAAAAAGCGTGAAATGAAAATCCAATTATATGAAACATTTCCCCAGCGTGCAATGCAAACTGTTGAAAACACGTCGGAAGAAAAAGCATGGGTATTATATAGTATTGCTTTTGTCACTCATTTTTGTCCAATGAGGTTGTACAGAAGTTGACCTTTGAAGTGATATAAAATGCCAAAATTTTATAAAATATTGTTGTACTTTAAATAAACTTTTGCATAATAAAACAGTGATGGAAAGTAGACAAAGCAAAAACTTTATGTTATTGTCTGCATTTTTCAAGCCAAATATCGTCCGCAGAAGTAGAGCACATCAGTAAAGTTGTCTTATATGAAATCTGAAACAGTTACTTATTTATTTTTTAAAAGGTTGTTGGAGAGTTGTTTAGGGTAATTTGGCTTCAAGGTTTTCTTTTTCCGCTTCAGCAGTTCCTTCTTTGTGTCACAAAGTGAAAGAACAAACACGCTTTTCCGTCATGATCATCAGGGACTGACGTCTGACTTGCTGCTCTGACACCAAAGAGAAGTCACCTCATTTCATTACAATATTGGTCTTTGTTCTTTATATGTCGTGCATCGTGCTCAAGTGTAATTTAATCTTTGGGAACGAACAACGAAGTCGTATACGAACACCATTTTAGTGTACGACTCATTCAACTTATTTTATATAGTGTAATAGTAAAACTTAACTTTATACGCAACATTTTCCATAATTTGAGTCTCTTGAATCAAGCGGAAACCCGCTTCCCTTTCTCTATCAATTTACCGGGATCATATAATACGATTTCCCTTCAATAACTTCGTTAACTGGAAATCAAAGTATGTAATGTGAATACGTAGAATTGTGACCGCTTACATTTTCCCCTTTCCAAAATGCGTCTTTCGTATATTCACGTAAAATATTTAATGCTACATATAAAATCTGTCATCTTTCCTTTCAGTCTCGCCTTGTTCAAGCTAGCGACAGTTTTATTTTTAGGACACATGTAGCAGTAATTTCAAAACCCACAATCCGATTTTGTATTGCTCACAGTGTATTAGTGTTCAGGTAATTACTTTTCAGCCATAAGACATCAAATAAAGGAGAACTACTGAAAAGCGCATGAAACATTCTTTTCATCTTCTTGTTATTGATGAACACAAAAAGTTGCTAAATCGGATTTATGGTCTCAAAGGATTTGCAAACGGAAAGGCTAGGAGGTGACATCATGGAAATACCTTAGGTTCACGGTGGCTTACTGAAAGTGACAGCTTTACTTGGTCTTTATTACCGAGTTCGTCAAAGTATTTACATGTGTTCTGTAATGCGTACCTAAGATTTTTTTCTTTCTTTCAATCTAAAATGTTTTGCTTCTTGTCAATAACTTCCCACCTTAATATTTTGACAGTTACTGACATTTACAAAAATAATGCACATAATGTAATTCAATTTTGTACATTTATACTAATATTCTATTTGGAATATGTATTCGAGCATTTTACCTTTCGCATGTTTGCGACGACTGTGCTTAAAAGTCGTGAAAGTTTCTCTTTTATTCCTTAGAAATTAGAACGACTTTCACTTGTTTAATTTCACAAAATGTAGTACCTCATCTCATCTAGGAGTGCTGATCTGAACTCTGACGTGCCAGAGATGGAAGGTAGATGTAGCGTTTGTCGAAATATTCACGTCCCGCACTGGAGAAAGTTGGGAGAAAGTAAAGATTTCGTCACGTCTCTCATATATCATTTCAGGCAATAAGGTGAAAGCGCAAGACTTGACAGCAAAATATTACTAAACAGGAATGTAGATGGCGATGAGATCGGTGAAAATCTGAAACGGGAGAGACTTGGCGCTTGCATTTGCTTGTATCTATACCACATGCTCTTTCAGAACACTGAATTCTGGGATTAATTTTGGTTTCCAAACAAAGCTAGTAATATAATTTTGACCTATATACGAATTTGAGTTTAAATCCCGTTTTAATGTGTCTTGTAACAGGAAGATGCTCCATTAAAACTATTGAAGTCTGCCCGGATGGATTCTGCAAAAATGCTGACAGGATATGCAAATTCAGACGTTATTGCCCGGAATACAAATGTGGTAAGTTATTTACTAAAATCGACATTATCGAAATTATTATTAAGCAAGTAAAATATTCCGCTGAATCCGACAGCTGACTCATTTTCAAAACGGTTAAAATGAGAATAGGAATGTCACAATTAGGTTTTTTCTACTGAAATTCATGATTGTGCAGATGAAATTAGCTCATCCGAATTCTTTAAAGTCTGAAGGGCATGTTCTCACGCCTGTCTGAATTTTCACAGAAAGCGTGCGTAGTGCAACTGACATTCTTGGGAATCTCCAGGCGAAAAGTTTTTTATTATGTCTTTTCTCGTACCTGAGGTCGTCTTTTGAAATTTCTTATTATTTTCTGAAGAGACTCTCTCATATGACTATTGTGAATAACACCCGCCTTTTCAGAGTATACGACAAAATCCGTCTTGTCTTTTGTGTGTGTGTATGTGTGCACTTTGCAGATTTTTTAGACTCTTCAAGTTTACTTCGTGTCGTACTCATGTGACGGACGAGATGAGAAGAGAATTTCGCATTCACTCCTTTTGCTTATGTCTATTTGCATTTCTATTGAGAAACTCCTAGGACGGAAAAGAGTCGCAAAAAACCGGGTATTGAGAAAAATATTGAACTTTTATGAATAGTGTATTCCACTTTCACGTTCCATATTTTAAGCCATGCACGAGTGAATTGACAGTCAACCCTAGCAGGAAATGGATGAATGCTGCCGTCTTCCAGGATCAGGATCAACATTTTTTTCGGAACAGTCTTTTGGCCCCTAACAAAAGGTACATTGGCAAAAATTGCCTGTCGTCCCGAACCTTCAATTACTTTTTTGAAATAAATCGTGTGTCATGCAGTTTTTTTATTGAGAACTTTTTTATTCGATTTTGAATTTTGTCCAATTGAAAAGGGCCAACTTTTTAATAAAAATATAATTTGCATGACATATTTACGCTTGAAATTTTGAATGTACATATATTTGCTACAAAATTGTGTACTATCGAGTACCACGTTCATCAAAATTCGTTGAAATTGAACAAAATAGTCGAAATTGTTACAAACTAGTTTTGAAAGCAAGTTGATCATGATTCTTGGAAGACGACAAACGTAAAGTGACAAAAATGCTGAGAAAGCAAGACGTAAAGGAGAAAAAGGTTTGAATGTGATCTAAAGAATGTATACCTAACATGTGCCTGGAAGCAAAGGTCCGTTTCCGGAACTTAGAAGCATCTCTCGTATCGATCTTCCTTCCTCTCTTGAGAAAGCTTAGGTTGCTTGCTCCTATAACTTCCCTGCTTTGAATCTCACTAGGTCTTTCTCTTTTCCCTTGCAATTTGATCCACATCCCCCTCACTTACAACCTTATAGAAGATCTGACATCACCCTTTTCTCCACGAATGTGTTACACTACTAACTTAACGTGTGTCTGTGCGAATGTCTGTTGTGTAGCCTGAGCTTTTTGGCCGCTGTCTTGTGTTCCTATCCAAAGTCAAAACTTTTCCTTCAATTCCATATATGGCCTAACCTTTAACTTTTTACTTGCATTAAAATGTATACAAGACCCAGAGGAAAATGACGGGAAACGTGTAGTATAAGTGAAAATGGCAAACGGCAAGCACTGCACTCACTCTCGTCTCATATCTCTGCTATATCTTTCGTTTACGTTTGTAGGTAGACTACTACAATATGTACAATATATTTAAAAACCTTTCTTTGTCAAAATGTAGCCTCAAATGTTGACAAAACCGCAACAACGATATTAACTAGGCACGTTAATGCACTTTCTTAGCACGGTAAGGGCACCACACGGCCATTATTAATATTAGTAGCATCGTTCGTCCTCATTGGTTTAAGCGGTTCATTTCGCCATGATCCCTACGGTTTTTGACGTAACTAAATACGAGGGAGAAAAGGTGTAATAAAACCTTTATCAAGGAGACGAGATTTTCAAGGTTGCTTTTGTGTCGGGTGAGTTGGGCCAACACAACACACTGTTTCACTTCTGAGAAAATCACAAATTCGACTCGCTACGCTAGTACTATATTTGACTCCTTTGAAGATCGAGTAAATGTGGCGATGTGGTATTTGAGACTGAGACGTGTGGTTTGCCTGGCTGCACTTTCTTTTCAGACAATGAAGTCCCACACTTCCACTCTGTATACATAATACGTTCTACTACACAAGATTTCGTATTATATAACACGACAAGCTTCTTGTTCTTTATTTCACTTTGCCCTTTTCTCTACTTCTCTGCATACTTTAGTAAAATCTTGTGCATACTATATATTGTCCAACATTTGCATTGTATATACATTTCTATCTTGTTTTCCCCTTTTATTTCGTACGCTTTGCAAATTTTCTTCGTCTGATTCAATTCAAAGGAAATGGTAGGCGGTTTCCTTAAAACGAGAAAGCATAGTTATTCCTTACACTACTACTTCAGTTCGCACTCACACTATGCATATACAATTTTCTCTATTTGCTCCTCGTATTTTGCAACAATTTCCACTTTTGGACTCAGGACTCGGGACCACAGCAGGCGGTCAGATCTGATGTCTGCACATGCATGAGATGCGCTGGAAGAGTCACAATGTGCTTGGAGAGTGACATGATTTGGTTGGTGAAAGTGGGTTTTGTTTCCCTCTTGACGACTCTTTCACTTTTATTGGCTTTTTGCCTTTGCCAAAGCACTTACATATTCACAGTCAGTGTACACTATTGCCATATAAAAACAGCAACAGAAAGAGTTTTAGCACTTTCCTCCACCCATCCACTTTCATATAAACTCAAGGTAAACTGTCACTTTCGCCTTGGAGAAAGTTCACACGCCTTTCTCACCCTATGTGATGTCAACTTCATTAGACTTTTGCACTTTGGACTTTCTTCAACTTGTGTTACTTTCATTTTCCAATCTGTTCAAAGTCAAAAAAGCAACAAGCTCTTGCTTTTTTATAGGAGTGTAGCGACGTAAAAAAAATCATTGTATATTACTAGTGCAACTTACTAAAAAGTCCCTAAATTCCCCTAAATTCACTTAAAAATTATGAAGTTTTGCCATCCAGAGGGAAAAGTGCAAGGTTAGACTTTTTCTTGCATACTTAACAGTTAATGGCCTTCGTCTTTACGATGCGGTTGCCCTTTACTCTGACATTTCCGTTTCTCTAGATTCTGATATATACGCTCCAGAAATGCAATTCCGTTTTCATTCTTATTCACATATACTTTTCGAAGAGCCTTTCACCAAAGGCTACAATGGCATGACAAGTCGACGGAGAAACCGCCGATGCATTGTGTGTGCAAGTTAAAAGCTACCTTTTGCGGCTTCGTAGGGGGTATTTCATCATGGAAGCTTCTAAGCTAACGTATACGAAAAGCTGGATGCTTTTCAGTGTGAAAAGAATAATGTGTTGAACGAGCTGTGATTTATTGCAGGCAATGGAGAACGAATCCATCTCTGATCATCAATCATTTCCCTTGTAAGCATTGTCTTATAAAAGGAATCGTAGTAAGAGATGCAATAAGTGATACACAGTGGGATCGAAAGAGTATCCTTTTCAACCTTCCACGTCACTTGGCCCTTGTCGTCTTGTCTACAAAACTTTGTCCGCTCGTCCTCTTACTTTGACTTATTACAACCAATCTTGGTAATGTAGCAATTGCAATACATTTTGTATTGCAAATTACAGTAGTGGCTACGGCTAAGTCTTGAAAATGAATAAGGACAAAATAGTAGAACCGTGAAACTAAAGCCAATTATATAGATGCGAAATTAATATAATGTATATAGCAACTACGCATTGTAAGCACCAACACGGCACAATGTCAATGAGTGAGAAATGATTAGAAGAAAAGCGCGTTGAAATTAAAGGGCACCAAACAAGGAAAGTTCAATTTGTCATTCCCGTTGGCAGTTGAAATACCGAGAGCAAAGCCAGCAGACAGTCTTTTGGAATCACTGACTTGGAATGTTTACGAACGTGGTCTGGATGCCATGTCGGTATGAGTTCCAAAGTTCCAATGTGGTTTTCATCCTGTGTTCTGTGATCTAAGGTTTTAATCTGTAGACGAATCAGGGAATCCCTGATGCTTTTCACCAACAGAAATTCGCTATAAATGGTTCAATACTAATGTACCTATAGTATTCAGAAATTTATTGCTACACTACGCAATAAAAAGGTAGCATTTTTAAAACTCTATAGTAAAAAACGCAATTGTTTATGAGACCCGCGACACGACCGTTAAAGACCTCAAAGACATTAACTTTGTTTGCACGTAGCTCCTCCTCCCTGCACCAAACGCGTAGCATGTCGTAGAGTAGATAGTGAAAATCGGGATTATTAGGTCCGGGTGTTTTTTAGTCTTCCTCTGGGAATGGAATGAAGTATAAGACCTGGAAATCACTGGCGGTTAGCTACCGAGTCTTTTTAGACATAATGAGCTCCCTACTTGCCGGGGACTAGAGACTACTAAAACGTATATCAAGCAGAAGATGCATAACTGCTCCTTCTTCCTATAGATTCTGTGAAAAACATGTGCTTCCTGCAGTTTTTTGGTTTTACCCACTGATGGCATCCATTAATGAAGTACTATAGAGGAACCAAGTACACGAAAACCAAAAGCCTATTACGTTTTTAATTCAGAGGGGCGCGTGATGCAGTTTTGGAGAAAAGTAGAGGACAACATGCGGTTGAAATGCACGAACAGCAGAGTGTGTAGTGAAAATTGTAATGACGACACTTCCGCGTGAACTATACTTTGTAACACAAAATTGACTAAACTTGAAAGTATAACGTTGTATAAATATTCAGAGAGTTTGTGTAAAGCATTTTAGGAGTAAGCTTAAACTCGACGCGTGTTACTGATTACTCTGATTACTGATTACTTACTGGTCGAGGAAGCGTAACATATAACAAACACATCCAAGTCAATCTGTGCTCAAACCCAACTTTCACTTTGAACAAAATTAATGAAACTCAAACTCACCGCGTGGGAATTCTAGACAAAAGCACGAATTTATTCGTACACATTGGTCCTGCAACACACACGGCCATTGTGTATACTGTTACTATTTACTATACAAAAACTACGGCTAAACTGTATACATACACTTTGTACTTCTTTGTTTGTTCTGAATTTGAACTGTAAAGTCCAAAAGCAGAAAGGAGTAACGAATGAAACACAAACAGAATCAGGACACGAACGGACATGCCGTGGTTACTTGGTAGTGGTCCTTCTCCAAAAAACATATTCCATGACATGAGGACATGACATGACATCGAATTTGAAAGGAGAATCTGTCTCCGGGCTTCTGCAGTCTTCCCTACTATTTAGAACTGTTTTTGATCATTGCCAAAAAGACGAAACCACAAATATGGTCGAACAGTAGAAGGAACCATTTATTGAAACTTAATTGGTTTCTCATCGAGCAGAAACCAAGACCGTTCCAGCAGAGGCTGAAAATAAGTTGTATATAAATTGGTTTGCTCGCTGAGTTTCTCCCTACTGAAAATATCCAGTACTAAATACGAAGAATGACCCATGAGATGATGACGATGACTGGCGACTGACGACAGAGAGAACCTTGTATATTGAAGATGTTAGTGAGTACCAGTATATACAGAGAAGTTTTGTGAGAAGTGAGTCCAGTACAAAAACGAAATGGAAGGAAAGAAAAGATAAGAAAGTTGGAAAAGTTATATAGTTGAAGCCAAAAAGATTTTTGGAGCTTAGCGTACACAGATGAGATGAAATCCGACCAAAGTTTCTTGTATATTGAGGTAGGTAGCCATAAGTTGAGAGAAAAGGACCTTTGTGCCTTGTGCCATTCGCTTTTTGCGAAAGATATATCGCTTGTAAGTAATAGTAAAAGTAGTAAGGTTGACTAGTGAAGAATCCTTTGGTTTTGTAGTAGTCGTAGTAAGTACGACTAGTAAAAGTCCGTCCGTCGTCTTCCTTCGCTTGTTCGTCCGTTTGACTTTGGTTCGCTCGTGGAAGTCAAGAAAGGAGACTGGTGTAAGAATACGTACAGGAATGCAAAAGGTTCATGATAGAGATGGGACTCCGGCTGCACTAAAGGCTAAGGTTAGTACAGTAGCATGCCGAATCCCGAGTTCTTCCTGCTCCCACACATTACAGACAAGAAGAAGCGAGTCGTGTGGAGACATGCGAATTTGTGAGGAGTTTACTGGTACACTGCTAGGCCGTAGTATTGCAAATCCGAATCCCACTCAGGCCTCCTCCAGCATCCCCGCATCCCTTTTTGCTAGTTGTAGTTCTTCAGCTTCCGCTCTGCAGTACGCTCGTGAAGTGATCCCAGAGAGCATCAACCAATTCTGTCGGCTCTGGCATTCCTTTTCCTTTGCTCCATCCTTTCCCCACTTCGTTTTGTCTTTGTATACATTGGAACAAACAAGTAATTCGTGTTTTCTCACGACGACCACGTGCATGTTACGGAACATTTGTGAAAACTGTAGAAAGCAGTTCATTTGCAACTTTTGTTATCACAATATAATAAACCATACATACGACACGACCAAAGGAACGGATAGTACAGTTTGTGTCATAGGGAGCGAAGGAAAGTTAAAGTGAAGGAGTAGTAAAAATTTGTTACATTTAACATGGAATAGTGTGAAAGATCAGACATAAAATGTTTGGTATATGCATCGTCGTTCCATGTCAATTTATTCACCAAATGTAAATTACGGACGAAGGAAGCGTAATTTAGTGAAATTGTCAAAGTTACAGAATACGCGACGCCTCAACGTCGCGTGCAATTTGGCAAATTGAGTCTGTCTAGGGAAGAAAGTGCACTAAAGACGTTTAGAAAATTTTTCGGAGGACTCGCCAGCGTGTCGTTGTAATTTGTTCGGGTGTCAAGTTTCCCAGGATTTTTTGTCTAGGCGTTCATCGAGTAGAAAAGTGAATTTGAAGAAAACATGCGGGAGATAGAGGGGCAAGGCGTGGGTTGATGAGTAAACAGATACTCAAGTTCTCCGCAAACCTTGCTAAAAGCCCGGCAGAAATTCGACTTTGTTCTTGTAGTCTTCAATCTCTTGTCTATATCAACAATAAAACAACAAAAACGTCGTAATCTTGTAAAACAAGTAACGGAAAATACCACAACAAACCAAACCAACTGTGAATGTTTCTTACATCGTGTCGGAATTATGCAGATGAAACGGCAGCGTCACTGTCTCCCACTCAGTCCGGGCGATTTCCGAATAGAAATGGACTGTTGCCAGAAACGGGGAGACAAGCAAGGCCATGGCTGTGCCGTGACGTTGATGTGGTTCCTTTGCTTGTCCACGTGTTTCGTTTTGGCACGCGGTGCAGGCAATGTCAGTTCAAAACATTGTGACAATCTTAATGTTCGTCCTATTGTTCCAGGCATCTCTTGCGACTTTGAGACTAAATGTGACTGGAAATGGGACGCCACCGAAGAGAATCAACAAGCCACTAAACCTGGTTTCATCGTCACATCTGGACAATCCGTTAGGACCCGACTAAACCAATTGTCCAAGTTCAACTTTACCGGACCTGTCAGTGACACATTAAACAAAACTAACGGTAAGTACAGTTGTATAATTGTATACGCGTGACTGAACGTATTTGAATGTCCATGATTTTGTGTAGTACTAACTTTAAGTTCATTTATTTATAACTTATTCTCTTACCATGTGACTGAGTGATAGATTATTAAACATATTTTCTTGCGACTGCGTTACATTTTAGCTGAGTGACAGAGTCTACTTAGGATTACACTAAGTAACGTTTATTACATTTATGAGTTGTATACATTTTTTGGATCGTGCGACTTTGGTCGCCTGACGCATGCATGCATGTAGAGGTCATCAGGTCATTAGTTCAAGAATCGCGAATGTGAATTTTGCCGACCTTATAAGATATATCATATGTTTGATTGGAATGCATCCTGGAGGACGCAAAAGCTGGATTATTTGTGGATGTTAAATAACTGTACTTACATAATGTTGGATATAAAATAATAATATAGGATACGGCCATACGGCATACAGCCATACAATACAGTAACACAGCACAGTGCAGATTCATATGCTCACTTTGTCACATAATGACATTTTGTTTCCTTTTTTCAATGGCATTAAGATTTTTGTGTAAAAAGTGTAAGTTTCACATTACTAAGCATAATCATAGTCATTTGCGACAAAACATATCCTTTGAAATTGTCCCAAGTTCGACATAATGATCATGTTTCAGTGCCTCCGGCTTGTACATGACGTATTAAAAAAGGTCAAATGAGGCTAAGAACCCGTTTATGAACTTTGTCAAATAAATGGTGCAGTATCATCTTGTGACCATGGCTGTTAGGATTGTGTTCCATGTAATATAGTCGGCAGTCGCTGCGTTGTTTGACATCCCACTAAATTGCAGATTGTCACTTGTTTGCTCGACTAATGACACACTGGAGGAGTCGCAAAGCTGCTCACGAAGACGTCGTTCCTATACGGAATATAGTAAGAGATTCCGAAACATAAAATATCAAACAATGTTCTTCTGTTCCTTCAAACAGACGTCATTTAGTACGTCAACAAAAGAAAATGGGTTTTTCTTTTCAATAATATGCAACGTCCTTACATGCCCTTACACGCCTAGGGTCTTTCACTTTTATGATTACGACAGTCATACTAAAAACCCGGGATTTTCTCTTACGCTTAAACTTTTTGTATGGAATCATTAGGTCCAAAATTAAGAACTCAAGATGTAGTAACCTTCTAACATTCTAAGAAAAAAATTTATGAAGCCAACAAACGACATGAGAGAAAAAAACAGAAAAAAAGAAGCTTCATGCAAAATTTGCAAGAAGAAATATGAAGTTTGCCAACTTTTGAATATTTATCGCTCTATTGATTTCATCTTTTGATATTTACTCCGCCGGGCGCCTCTGGTCTTTCCTTTACTTCTTTTCTGTATTTTACCAAAGGTTACTGTTTCAGTGGAAAGGAAAGAAGCACACCAAAATGCCCTGGTGGCATTTTCCCGTTTTGTGTTCATCCGAGTTCAAAACCGCAGCAGTCTCCGATGAATGAAACCTCATACGAACCATTTGCTTCAACTTTACTTTCTGCTTTCATTTGCAAATTTGCAACATTTAGTAGGAGTACTTTACTCGTTCAAGCAACTTTTCACCACACACGTGGGCACTTTGGAGGTGTTCCTCTTGTCCCTACCGATGATTCCCATTATATGCGAGCCTCACTTCCAAAACGGATGGTGCATTGGTGCAAAGTTCAAATTCGTCGAATCGACTTTTCAAACACTAAAATTCAAGGTGATTAATCTGTATTTGAAAACCCCGTAAAAATCACACATTTTGGAGTAGGGCTTCGTATCAGAGTCATAAAACCATTTTTGATGTTTCCACTATTAAAAAAAGTCCTGATGGTGGCAAGTAGCGGTAGAATGCTGGCAAGTGACACCCATAACGGGATTTTAGCACGTATGAAGAAGTTGGGAGTTGGATACGTATTGCACCACGGTTTCTTAAGATATCCGAACTACAAAACATAAAGGAAGACATTCATTATATCCCGGAGACATGGAGGAAAACTCTGTTTTTATTGTCGCCTTGCGGGATTCTTCCGTTTGCCTGTCACAAACTATTCATTGTTAAAATTTCTTTATGTTTTATGATCACAGTCGTGACCAATCCATTTCTCAGGATGTTAAATTCTACAGCTGAAGATAACCGATCTTCACATTTTCAGTTTAAGGTCATAATATGGTTTTTCCAGCAGAAAGTTTTACAGGTGGAGGGTATACTTTGAAAATGAAAAGATTAATACTCCAATAATAAGGCAAGGCTAAGTATAAGTGAGAGTGAGACGATAAAAATGTTTACAAGAAACGCAGTTTCAGCAGATTGAGATTAACTTCGCGTTATGAGTAGTCTCATTAACCATGGTTGGTGCTATATGAGAAACTTTTTGGTATAGCTTTTATCGAATCTTGTTAAGGTAAAGTTCCCCGTTCCCGTTCTTCCCGTTTCCAGACAAAGAGCAATGTAACGAAAGTTAGTAATATACTTATAATAACAATAATTTTCTATTTTCATCATCATTGGAACATTGGAGGGGAATTGGGCGTGTTATTTGACTGCGGTTGCAAAAGGAATTGAATTGAGAAAACCATCAGTCCTATTGAATTTGGAGTTTGAGTCAAAGTCACAACTCACCATAGGCTGCTTTTGAGGACAACGACGAAAGGTGTTTTCCTCAAAAACTTCAACATCGGAAAAGTTGTGAAACGCGTTTAAATTGTCAATTCGGTCAGTTTTAGAAAAGCGTTTCCAACTTTGACGGGACTAATGGAATTACCATTTTGTGACACTTGGGCTTAATTAAATTAATGTGCGATGGAGGTTTAATTAGGAAATGCATTTTGATATTCGGAAATTGGGTTAGTTCTTGTTCATATAGCACTCAGTATTCAGAATTTTTATTAGTCTTTAGAATTTCATGCAGATTCGTGATCATAAGGGACGAAGCAGTAGTGAAAGTAGAAAGACCGTATTAGGAAGATTGGCAACAGTTTTTTATATTCTCGTTCGTATTCAATAAACAAAAGATGAAAGTAAGCAAAGAGAAAATGGCAAAGGTCCATTTCGCCCAAAGAACCTTTTTTTCGTTACTCTTTTCTACTTGTATAAATTCCTTGAATGCGTCGGCCAGATAAAACACAATGTAATACTATATATAATATAGGACCAAAAAAGAAGTATAAAGAAAACAGTTGTTGTTCAGGGCGCTTCGGTCTTCAGTGTCTCACATAAGATAACGTTAACGTTATTGGTACTTATAAGCATTTTTGGATAACCAATATTGCCATCCAACATCCAACAAAAAATATTTCTGTAGCTCATCTTTACGCCACTCCTTCGGATTGGGAAGAAATGAGCTTTCCACTCTCCAGACAGTCATAAGTTGGAAGAAAGGTTAAGGAAAAGCTTAACGAAAAGTTGCAATATTCTTTCATCCTGGGTTTCTGAATGGTTTGTTTCGGAAAAATTGGGGAGTTTTTTTTAGGTCGGTCGTCTCAACTTTCGTATTAGCTAAAAAATTAGCCTCGTTTCATGGAAAAGTGGAGGAATTCCGTCAGGAAATGTCAGGCAAAACAAGACACTTGAGTCGTCTCCTTTCTTCCGAGTCTCAAAAGCAACAGAAAAGCGGGACAGGACAAAAGCATCAACCAAACTAATTGGCTAAAAAGAAGAAATGACGACGCAAAAGCTGTAATCCTGTAATTCTTCTGAATTTGCTTATTATGCTTTAGCTTTACGCTTTACGTCATATATTATATATGCGGTCATATGTATTAAGTTGTGTGGGCGGTTCACAAATCATCAGTTTCACCATGATCAGATCATAAGACGGACATTTTTGACAATACGTTCAATTCAAACTACAGTATTGATTATTGATATGAAAAGGGAAAATTGAGATTGAGATGTAACCATGTAACGTAGGCCATGTAGGAATTGCTTTTACTCGTTTTCAATAATGAAGTAACGGATATTTTATAAGTAGCGTTTTCCAAGAAACGCCTAATGATAAATTATCACAGTAAATGAGAATTTTGATGTTTACTATGTACTAATTATTAGAGATTTTCGGGAAAAATAAGTATAGGTACTGCGTAGACGTTTTTATACATAAAAAAATGTCACGACACCAAAATACGATGATGGTATTACTACATATTATAGTCATTCGTAGTATCGTAGTATATTTCTGGAAGATTATTTTCATATAGGAAATGTTACTAATTATATAATGTACTTTTACTACGTATATTTCTATATATATTATTATGTGAAATGACATTTGTGATTCTTGAGAGCTCGTCTCATCCTGCGGATGTACAGGAATAGGAAGACATAGAAACTGTCACAGTTTAAGCAGTTGAAAAGATCAAAAGGAAAGGAAAAGAGCAAGTGCTTTGAACTGAGGTTGATGCTTCTAAGCGGATTTCGTCAAACCTTATAGACAGTGGGATGTCGAAGGGTCTTCTTAATCAAACTAAAACGACGACAGCAGGGAGAGACCTTAGCAGACATGGAGCTATGGTGTCATTCCTTTATTCCAAGACTCTCCAGCTTCGTTTTCCCTGTTTTCCTCTGATATGTAGTGTGTGTATAAAACGTAAAACCGTTACAATTTCACAGTCATGTCTAGGAATTTTCTCGTTCCTTTTCTTTTTTTGTTGTATAAAGCGTAACAAGAACAACGTGACAGTTTTTCTCGGTCCCAAGTCGGCAATTTTTTGCTTCTTCGAGTTGTCGATAGTCATCTGGATCTTTTTTGGCGGGTTGCGCATGAATGTGACAAAGTGTAAAAACAAACTGGAAAGAAATTTTTTCTGGTACATACTAGTATAGAATCGGACTGAAGAAAAAGTGAAAGTATAGAAAGTAGTAGTGAAAAGTGAAAATGTGTGTGTTCCTTCGTCCGAGTGGCGGCTGTGGTAGAACACACAGTGAACTGCTGTTCCGTATCATCTAATATTATCGATCCAAACTAGTTTCTTCTCCAGTGCAAAGTCTCTCTCTCTCATGGACATAACATCTTTGTGGATGTTCTCATACACCATTCCACCACGACGATGGTGACAATAGAACTCTCGCTTTCTACTTCCCTTACAACAATGGGTTCCCATTACTCTCCACTCTCGTTCAGCTGGAATGCTGAGCAACTTTGGTGACACGCAATTATTGTGTTCCATCTCCAAAATCTTTTCGCGAAAAGCTCCTTCCCCAGCATTTTCGATTCCCGCCGAGATCCTTAGTCTTTCTCTTTTCTCCTCAGATCGTCCTGGTCGTCCTCTTCTCTCCGCTAGTTATTTACTATACGCCACACTGCACCCACTCTATAGATAAAAGTCACCTGTCGAATTAATCTTGACAGCAAATACAATGCAAGCTTGACATGCGATGAAACAGTGGAAACCCTGTGTTAGGTGACCAAACTATATTGCATGTTATGTTGTAGTACCTATGTGTACACTGCAAAAAAACGTGGCAAGATTATCGTTGTCACGTTACCGAAGAATTGAAATAGGAAATTGTTGGTAGCTGGTTGTAAGAGAAAGAGCTGATGTTGAGGTAATGGAAACTGCTAAAATAAAAGTAATTGGATAAGACAAGACAATCGTTTCCGACTGGTCCCGAATCTGGTCAATGAAGACAATTTGACGCTCTATTCCGTTTTTATCGAAAACGTCACCTGCAGCTGCTATGTTGTGTCCTACGAAATCTCGTGTATTGAAGAAGAACTGACATTGCATTCTGTTGCTGTTGCTGTCCTCTCGAAATGACAATTTGAAGAACAAAAAACTGAGGACCAAAGACCTTGCAAGCTGCACCATGTAGCGATTCTACAAAGTTTGAACGACGAGTTGACAGTAAATAAAATAGTTTTTTTTCTTTCGTAGACATTGCCCGTACGTGCTCGGTCCAATTAGATATTTGCTCCTCACTAATGGACCAGAGTGGAATAATTAATTCATGAAGGAGAGATTGAAGGCGTGAGGTTTACTCTGCAGCTGAAGATCTATAGCTTTCGGATGGATCCCTCAGTCTAACAAAAACATTACTGAAACTTGCAACTTGCTGTGTCTTAAATATTGCACGAGAGTAAAGTCCCTTGAGTGACGATTTCGTCGGATTTTCAGTCATCTGAAGGATCTCTGGAGAATGACTCTCACTTTCCAGCAGCTCCTCACATCTCGCTAGCACACACTAGCAAATCCTTTGTTTTTCTGTGTGACACGAATCTGTTACCTTAATGTGCAAAGTGGGAAGCAAGGAGAGAATTTCATCCCACGCCTAATAGTTCCTTTGTATTGCGTGTCTGCCCATCAAAGTTGGTTCATATGGTCAATTGAGACCTTTTGACGTTGTGGAAAAAGCAGTCCAATTCCACACTTGGGCTATAAAAAACAAATTGTTTCTGCTTCTTTCTAAACCCAACTCTGTCACATATATAACAGAGAATGCAGTCATTCTTGATCAGGCGGTACTCCAATGCAATTATCTTTAATTGAACAAAAACGACACTTATTCATATTCAACACTCAAGGTCTTTTCAATTCTATCCAATTTCTCTTTCTGCACATGCAAAGTATACGTACTTAATTTACTATTCCAAGAAAAGTAAACAAATCACCGGACGGAAGGTCCTCCTTGACCTTCGACCTTAAATGAAGAGTGGGTGAAACGAAAACACGCATGTGACAAGCGACAGTTTCATTCAAATCCTAATCTTCACACCATGAAAGAGTTATATATAAAAACGAAACCACCTCATACCGATATTTTCATCGTATGTTTTCTTCTGGCTATTTTTACACTGCAAAAGTTGGCAAACGCTGTGTGCAAGCGTAAAGCAGAAGAAAAAATGAATCCGCCAACTGGTTCTTGAAGGGAAATAAAAGATTTTGCTTTAAGTCCTATTGGGATTATACAAACCTCGGTTGTCGCTGTCATCTCAGCATTATGTGCAGTCTCAAAAGTTGTCATTGTCATTTGTGGTCTGAATACAAACTCGTATAATAATCCTTCCTGCTCATCTTGCAATTCTCAACATCTCAAACAACCATGAAACTGTAATCATCATTTTCTCCTTGCCGTTGTCGCGTCCGCATTACAATTTCCATTTGGTTCTAATAAATACTAAAATTGTCTAACAAGCGCGTTAACGAGTCTGGAAAGCACAAATAATTAGCCCACTACGCTACACCACATGTAAAAAAGAAATGCTTGTCCTTGTTCTCAAAATTGTTTTCGTGTCTATTGAGGCAATTTTCTAATCTTTAACTACCGAAACGAACTTTAACTTTGTACTACCACGTTTCACTTACACTTAACACTAATACTTTACACAGGCAAATTCAATAAACGTCTTTCTCATGCACCTGCACCAAAGTGAATGAGCTAAGAAATAAAGAGATTTAGGTGCGAGCTCTTACAAATGAATTCGGTCTTAATCCTTCTGAACTCTAAGGTTCCAGTGGAATTCAATTTGTATTCCGAATTTAGTACTTCGTAGAATTCTGTCTGCCGTAGGCCAGATTATAGAAAGAAAAGGGTTATATAGATAGCGTATATATTTCGTAATAAACCTTAAAACTTGATAGGACAAAGTGATAAGGCTAAACTAAAGTCGTCAGTAGATACAAATCCAATGGATTTTTCTTCTCCAGACTATTTTTACCTTTTGGACAAAGTCGAGTGTAAGATCGCAATTGGAAGAACATGCACAAAACCAAAACGACAAACTTTATTCACGTCACACACACAAGTTCCAGAAAGTTTGGGTTTCTGTTTATCTATTTTTACCTGCCAGTCTTTTCTTTCCGAACACTTTCCGGTGTGACTTCTTTGCTCTGGTTGATATGATACCCTGTGTAATCACAATCACAACCTTGTATTGTATATGGATTGTATTGAACAATTTTTGTCGTGTTACATAAAATGTCATTTAAGTGTAGGTTTTATTTGGCTTCACTTGTGGTTCATTGTGAGATTGTAAGCTCATTTTTAGGGGCATGCTTTCTGATACTATTTTGGGAATGTCCAAGGGTTCTGATTTTCATTTTTGATGTATGTATTGATGTTGATTTCGTTCATTGCCGTCATGATCGGATGTAACGTAATGGACAAGCAAGAACACTTGAAGGCATAAAAGCTGTGTGTGACACGTTACATAAAAACACTTCTAAATAATCCAACGGGAACCTACACCTATCAATTTCCAAATTACAGACAGGCGTAATGTGACATGCTATTCACTCTCAGTTTTTAATCCACGGATTCATTGCAATCCGAAGGCTACAACAGTGTATATAGTAGTAAAGTACATATAGTAAAGGATGAAATCGATAGCCTTGATGTTGGCGTGTGAGGCTTTTTACTTTCTGCATTTGCTTGGATGCGGAAATGTCACATTAGAAAGTTAATGAATACTGACAGTCTGTCCCAACTTAACAGGTGTGTGGGTGCAAACATACAAACCAAATATATTCATTTATTAAGAAATTTGGATTCATCGGGCTGAATTATTGTTGACAGGAGTGTGGGAACAGTTTCTCTTCTCTTGTCATTTTCACGTTTTCATCTTATTTTTTTGATTTATGGCTATTGTTTTTATTACACTTTATAAAGATGGCCGTGTAAAAAACGAAGCCGAAGTGAAAGAACAAAGTGCGAGAAATTGCAATGTACAAGTCCGTATTCCTTAGTTTTATGAGGTTTGAAGATACGGGTGAAATGACACATGGTATAAAATTGGGAGGAGAAGCAAAGTCTCTAATAGCGACCTGCTACTGCCTACTGCTCCTGGAGAAAAGGGCGACTTTATACTCTTAGAAATAGAAAGTTTGCAAAAGACGGGCATGAGCTTTTCCAGCTGGTGAGGAAGTAGGAGCGGTTTGATGGAGTGATCGCGTATTCCTGGCACGAAGATGAATCAACATTGCCCACATTTCTTCCTTTATGAACCTCATCGGCAGAGCTGGGAAGATTGCAAAGTAATCTCTTTATTTCCCTCAGAAGAACTGCCCTAGTGCCGAAGTGGTAGTGAAGAGCCATGGCAGTCCTTAACTTTACTACGCCATTTGAATTTCATTAAATATCGCCAAAACTTGTTTGTATAGTATGTCAGTACTATGAACGTAATATGCGCATAACCAACGTACGCGTACGTTGTACATCCAACGATCCAACTTGTATAGTAAACAGGAATTCAAAACTGCTAAGGTACCATACTCGAAGAATGTTTGCAATAAAAAGCATAGTTTTTGAACGTTCATAAGACCATTTTTTAGAATTTTAGCTTTTAAAATGCTGGAGAAACTATTAATTAGTACAATATTTTATCAATTTTATGATGTTTGAACACTTCGTAAATGAGTAAATGTCGTAAATGCAAAAGCGTTAAAAGCCGGATTGCTCTATAGTAGTTGGGACATAAAGTTCCCACCAATTTTATGATCTACAAATTGCTGTCACATTCTCACATTTCGTACCACTACCACACCACACCACAGTCCACAGTGTATAAATTTACTTTTACTTTTACGTTTTACAGCCACAGCCACCGCATCCGGTTAAACTGATAATTAACTTAATTTATAATTAATAATATATTTGAATTGGAAAAGAAAATATCGGCATATAAGCATTGTGAGATTGTGACACATTATCATGGGAAGGAATGTAATAATATATACTTGTATACGAGTTTTTGTAAAGTTGACGGTAGCCAAGAACAGACGATGGGATGCTTAGGATCGATATCCATACTTTCTCCAGGTCACAAAGTGAAGAAAAGTTCTTTTCTAAGGGAAGAAGAAAGTAAAAAAGCGACGATGTTCAACTTGGGACGCTTCAAAATATGCGCTTTCCAAAAAAGGCGTTGGTGGATTAAAAATTTCATCGTTACCATTACTTTCCGCCGTTCTTTTCCCTTTTACCACAAAATGCAAACCTTTAGCGCTGACAATGTAGTCCGCGTACACTTTGAAGCAGTTTTCTTTTCTTTTTGAGTCTTTTCTTATAAAAAACCTTCAGGATGAGTTTTGAGATTCACCGAAGAAATGTTGGCGTCAAAAGACGAGAAGAGAAAAGTTGTTTTGGATACCCATAGCCTTCCATTTCATTGAAACCCGAAGTCACTTTTTCCACATGATTTTCTTTCTTGTTCCTTTGTGTCTATTGCATTATTCCAGGAAAGACGCTTTTTTTCTTTGCAACTTCTTTTCATCCTTTCTTTGTAAAATACCGCCTGTCTTATTAATTTCACCTTCTTTTTGGTACAAGTTTTGCGATCGTTATCTTTAATAAATAATGAGAGCACAAAAGTTAAAAGAACATGTTATGAGAACAGACTTTGGACCGAAAATCCGAGAGAGGATTAATTGGCAAACATGACTTCTGGCAACGGAAGGAGCCAGTACCTGTTAGGTTTGATAGATATGAAGCAAATAATGATTTGCATTGTTCTTTTTGTTTATAGGACGTTTCCTGTTGCTGTCTATCATGGAACAGGCAGTTATTACAAACGAGACGGTTTTCCAGATTGCGAGTCCATGGTTTTTGCAATCAGACGAATCATGCTATATAGAAGCCAAGTACCATATGCACAACATGGAGGATGTTCCCGTCAAAATGGTCCTCAACATGAAAACGTACCCAACAACAGTTCCGTTCAAGTTGGGAAGCAAGAATATGTAAGTCTGCAATTTCATTTTAATATACAATTATTCAGAATCTTACTACGAGTCCGCAAAGATGCGAGATTAACGTAAAGTAACGTGCACGTGGACGTGAATTCAAATTAAAGCTTCTATGGAATATTATTCGCAGTTCTAAATGTTTATTCAAATTTTGAAAGTTTTATGCGACCAACGGGACAGTCTTTTCCCCGCGCAAAAAAAGGCGAATGAAAAATAAGGTTCTCATCATTGCGTCGTGGTAGCGCAGCGCGTCTGCTACTTGAGCATTAAATGTGAATTTTGTAAATGGTCAAGGTTTATTGCTCATTTACCTAATTGTAATTTTATGCGAAGGTGGGAGAGCTTAAAGAAGAACATTGGGAAGATCAGCCAGCCGTTCCAAGTCATTTTGGAAGTTCCAGCAGGGAAAAAAGTTCCTTCTCATTTCGCCATAGATCAACTAAGGCTTGTAGACTGTTTTCCAAGTAAATTACCAATTTTTTACGTTAAACGACAACATTTTAAATATTTTGTAAAAAGAATGATCACTCTTAAAGGGTCGATTTCGAAGTCGAACGAACTGACCTAGATTGCATGAGACACTTTTTTAAATTTTTCAGATCCGCAATCGTGCAACAAAACATGTTCCCCATTTGAATTTCGGTGTGGGAACAATGAATGCATCGAGCGTAACAAATTGTGTGATCTGCAAAAAGACTGTCATCAAGGGGAAGACGAGAAACAAAATTGCAGTGAGTATTTTAATATGCAATTCCAGGAATTTTTATAGTACCTACGCCGTAGTATATATAATAGTTAGAAAACGCTTTCGAAAGCTGCGTACTCAAGAAACTGTACAGGAAGTACCGTACTTTCTTTTCCTTTCTGACATAAAGGTTTCACGAAATTAAAGTCCTAAAACTTTTAGATAATTTCGTGCACTTCGCATAGTATATTTATAGACGACATGCTTCATCTCAGCATTAAAACAAGCTCATGGGATTCATCAAAAATGTGTAAATTGTAAATATTTCCGTTTGTGTCAACCCATATTTAGGCGTAAGTCATCATTCATAAAGCATTTTTCACTACCTACCTTCCGCCAAAAACGTATCTTTCACAACGTACTAAATGTTAAAGTAATTAAAAAGTTTATAAGTCGTTCGCAATGGATGGTGTTAACCGTATAAAAAGAAGCGAAGAATTATGAGTTTTATGAGTGATGTTCATCTTACGTAGCTGCAGCTCTTGTCGACACTGCAGCACAACAAGGACAACAACGAACAGCACAGTCAAATATAATAGTTATTCAAGTGCGAGAAAGGATGAGAAGTGAGGCATAAAAAGAGACAAGTTGAGCGGATAGACAGTCGAAACATGTTTACATCTTATAAGAGACATTGCCTGCCTGTCTTTTATTCTATTTGTGACAACTTTTGACAATTCGCCCATGTCAAAGTCTCTTTTCAAAAGCTACTTGTGTTCTTCTGGACGACTTAAACTTTCCATAAAACCTTTCTATTAAACTCCTTCTTTCAGCGTGAGTAGATGAAGTTGTCCATTTTCTTCGTTTGGAGCTACGATACCGTTGTATAGAAGAGAGAAAGATACATTTTTTCCAAACAACTATAGTTTCAGATAGTTTCATGTAATATTATAGTACTTTTTTGAAAAAAAGTACACAAAATGTAAAAAAACATCACGTGTTTTCATCAGAAAAAATCGAAACAAGATGTAATTCATGTCCTTCCTTTTGGCTTTCTTGTTGTATACAATAGCAAAAGAAAGATTTCACTTTCAAAAGAAAGTTGTTTTCTGAAAACTTTTTGATGCACTTGACTGCTCAATGCATTTATTGAGTAGCTTTTAAGGATCTGTTTAGTGTTTATACACTCTACTTTGACTTTCTACTTGACTGTGCCGTGGGAAAGTCGTGAACTCGTCAAAGAAGTGAAAAGTTTTTCTTTTCTTTTTTGAAAACAGCACTTTACCTGACTTAAACATGTGGCAGTCAAATTCTACGTGACTTTCTTATATTTTTGTGAGCGCTACAGTAAAATACTCAAAGTGTACATTTTAATTTAATGCCAGTTTCAAGGATTCTTGGTCATTGTTGAACAAAGTTTTTATCTTTTTATATAGAATAGAATGGTTCATTATCATTACACATAAAATCATGGTTGTTGTTTATTAGCTCTCGTGCCAAGAGGCACGACTTGTACGTTCGAAGAAGATTTGTGCGGCTGGACCATTCACAACAGTTCTATCATCAAATGGCAACGATCTAACAAACCGGCACAATCTGATACGACTGGACCGAAGATAGATCATACATACAAGAATTCCTCTGGTAAATGAATCACATAGTATAGGATTCAGGGTTACTTCATGAATTTCGTCATCATTAGGGTTTTGTAATAAATTCATCATTTTTGAATCAGGTCACTACGTTTGGGTCGATATGAAAATCAGGGATTCTCTATTGAAGAAAGCCGTCATTCGTAGTCCTTTGTTTGCCCCACCCCCTGCTTATCATTACAACACAAGTTCTCCTCTTTACAACAGCTGTCAGGTAAAGCGTGGTTGCTTTCATTCTTTCTGTTGTCAAGATTAAAATGCCATCATTTTCACTTTCATTTGATACATATAACTTGTTGAATTTTTGGGATTTTCCTTGAAATCTTGTGGAAAACAGATTCGCTTCTTCTACCACATGTTCGGTCCGCACGTAGGAACTCTGGATGTGGAAATTGTCCTGGCAAACTCACGGCTTACAAAACCGGTGCACAAATTTTGGCAAACCCACGGGGATCATGGGAATATATGGCATCGGGCAGTGAGTCCGCTACCCAAAATCGATATGCAGTAAGCACATTACAAAAATTCCATTCGTCTTTTTCCCTTGGTATAAATACTACAAGCTCAGCCTTAGTCGTTGAAAATTGAATCAAATCCTCCACAAATGCAACTTTTTTGGTCGTCTTTTGTTGTAAATACATTTCACTTTTCTTTATCCTCTTATCCCTTCAAAAAAGTTTTTTTCCTTTTTTATAAGAAAAGAGCAAAAACAGTTTCTGAACCTTCAAGTCTGCCCTGGAGCATTTCATCTCATCTCATCGAATAAAAACATGTGAACAGCAATAGTAAATGTAGTACATAAAAGTTGCCTTTTTGCTTCCTTCTTTCGGTAATTTAATACCCTAAAAGATTCTTAATAGATTCTACCTTGCATCGTTTTATTCACCCGTATTCACGTGTCTGTCTGCCTATTCATACAGCATAGTCAATGACAAATTGAAGTAGGAAAGTGCAGAGGCGAAAGAGCAGAAACTTTCTTGATGTGACACTCAAAAAAGATCTCTACTCAACTTTCTCGTGATATTCGTACTGCGCATTACTGTTTAGGATTATTGTGATTTGTACTTATTTTTATCAGTCCTGGAAAAGGACTTTACTTTGACTTACTTTGAATTGAATTTCTCGTTTGGAAATTCAGAAAAGATATTGCTATCGTTCCATTAGGATTAAACTGTAGCTTGTATAAATGTAATCATTACGGTAGAAATGCTGTATATTCACCTCAAGGTCTGTTCTACCTGCAAAATGTCATTTTCAAAAATTCTATTCAGGTATTACATACAATTTGTTGCGACAAGAGGCATTCGAGGAACAGCAGGCGACATAGCAATCGACGACATCAGTCTCAGTCCCGAATGTGCTGGAGTTGGTATGTTTAATTAAACCTTGGCAGATCAATTTTTCATCTTTAAAGATGCTGTCGTATTTCCTAAAGCCTTTGTTTTTCGTCAGGTGTCCCTGAAACTGATCTGAATGGATACAACTGGTACAAAGCACTTCAGCCTCTTCCGAGTAAGTGTTCTCCATTTTCAAAAAGTTTACATCAGGCAGTATAATGATATATGCATCTTACTGGAATGAATCTTATTTCTTTTGAACCTTAATATTACTTTGTTTTCTATGTATTCCAGTTGGCGAGCCGCCTCAGAATATCAAGAGTAAGCTACCGTTTCGTAATTTATAATAAAATAAGATGTAATGTAGATGAAGGAATAATAGGTTCCAAGTAAGTCTACCCACTAATAGATCGTTTAAGCAAACCAACTAGCTCATTTTTCACGGTAATCCATGAGGTAGAAAATGTGTTTCACGATCAAATCATACGAAACTGACTGGGTTAAATTACGTGAAAATCTAATTTCCGCCTGGAAATGTGATGGAATCGATGGAAGCCCAATTTGATTTTCCTTTTTGATTATATTTACACACAGCCTATCGTTTCACTTCTTGCAACAACACAGGACGACTGGGGCCAAATAAGACACAATGTGACACGGCATACAGAAACACTTCATTGGACAACGATGTCACAATTGACCCTGAAAGACCCGGCATTCAAGTTTGGATTGTTCCTCAAACGAATCACTACACGTAAGTCAAATCGTTTTTTATAACAATGAGAAAAGTGTATTGTATAAACACTTTTTTCCCTTTTGCATTGTGGAATCTACTGCTTCGTCCACTTAGGTACTAAATGCTAAAAGCAAAATGACTTCTTGAGCCATCTTTTCACTTTCTTTTTTCGTTTCCTTTGCGTGTTTCTCCTTTTGCTTATGGTGGACAAAAGAATCCTTTTGTAAAAAAAAGTCAGTTGTTGTTCGAAATGGAAAGGAAATGACATGAGGGAACAAGAGAGAGAGCGCAAGGTTATACAGAAAAGTGTCGACTCAGATTGTGCCACTCTTTATCTCTCTGAATTCTGAAGACATTATTGTTCATGAATACAGGCCATTGAAAATGCATTTTGACACTTGGAAGAGTACCTAGGAAGGGAACAGGAGATTGCGAAAGGAAGGTCAAAAAGGGTTTTGCAATTTTATACGGTCTTATCAAAGTGAAGTAAAAGAGTCAACCTTTTTCAAGTCTTCAAAGTGTCATGTTTCCGTATGTTTCTTTTCCCCGTGGTACTGAAAGGCTGGTTGAATCCAGTTGAATCCGGTTGAATTGTTTGTTTTCGATAATTGCGAAATCATAAGTCGACATTTTTTACCTCGGTTGTGAAATTCCATACCATTTTATTCAATATCGCACGTCGTGCCGCATTGTTGTTCCACGTGATGGAAGGAAAGACATGACAAAAATGTAATTTGATAGAATGAACGAACGAAACATTCTTTATTACAAGTATAGTATATAAGTATGGTACAACATTTATTAAATTTAATCTTGAGAAATCTGACCAAGAACTTTTTCTTGGAATTTCTGGGAGAAAAAATGTGCGTCAACATCTTGAGTGGAAAAGCATATAGGGGCAAAAAAATCATTGTGTAATATAGATTTTTCTCTCTCAAAATCCACATTTTAAGGATACTTTGGAAAAGAGCATTGATTTATTTCCAGATTTTGATGCTTAACTACAGCTTGTTACTCTACGAACAAATGCTGAGACTCATAGTATGTCAATGTGGCATGAGAAGCACTTAGCTCTCGTGTTAGAACGGCAGGTGTGCTTGAATGGCTCCAGAGGATAAAAATGACCTTGGGGAAAATCGAAAATTTAAATGGAGGAAAGTGAAGACGATCCCTTGGACAAAATGGTGGTTGCGTGTCGCATCGTTAGAAAACGGTAGATTCTTTGGCACGTTGGGTCAGATAACTGTATGAGATAGGAGAATCACCCGGTTACTGAAAAAGCCCGCATGGTCCTTCTTTTCCAAAATTCGTACTTTCTATGGAACAATATGTAAAAAACTTTCTGGGAAGGAGAAGAAACCCATCTTAAAAAGGAGTGTCCTGAGCTTGCATTCCGGAGTGAAAGTGAAGATTGAAACCATTTATTTCTACTCACGTCACATCATCAGACAGGTCTTTTCCATTGGTCCTTTTGCGATTTCAACAGTCAGACAGAGAGAAGAGACCTTTGGTTTTGTTTCCAACTGTTTGCTTATTCAACTTCGTACATTTTCACTACAATGTAGGATCTCACTTTACACTTTACACTTCAACCTGTGACTGCACCTTGTACTGAAAATCTTCAAAAATTTCAATTTCAGAAACCCTTCGTGTGCTTCAAATTTTCTATCATCAACCTTCATCGTGTCGTTGCAGGAGTTACGAGCTTCGTCCTGTCGTTGCCACTCCAGTACGTCTGGAATTTTGCTTCGCTAGTGACATTGTGTCATATTTTGCGTTGTATACAATTTCACCGTGCTTTACATTCCGCGTTTCACATTGGCTATATATATTAGAATTATATGAATTTTCACCAGTTGATACTGATTGCCTCAGTTTTCCCGGGAGAATGTTTCCACACTAGAAGTAGTAGAAAAAGTCAAAAGAGATTCTTTGAATGACGCACATACAACTTGGAACAACATTCAATGATTGAACTAGCTTTTTATTTGATGCTTCTAACCCACTTACAGGATTACGAATAGCACATACAATTTTGTACCATAGTACGTACTGCACACATGTGTAAAACCTCACACAAAGATAAAAAAGTGAAAAGTCTGCAAAATTTTCTAAAGGTAATACCGAGAAAGCAAATGCTTTTCAATTTCTGTGTGGAATAGTGGATTCAATAGAAAAGGCAATTGGTGAAACACGATGGATGAACTGTATGAGTCTTTTATGTGTCTCTCACAGAGTTTGATTCCAACCTAGCCAATAAAAAGTATGAAGAAGAAATGCTCTATACAAAGTGTTGCGCTCTACTTCGGAACGGCAATGTTGTATAAATCCTGGAAGAAATGTTTGTCAACGAAAAAGTGTCTGACACCTTATTTTAAAACCCATATTATAATCCACAGGTTGATTGCTAAAGGAGCAAGTGGCGGGCGTGGAGCTGTCATCAACCAAATGACATCACAAGGTTCCACGGTGAAATCCACTTTCCTTTTGAGAGGTGGTGAAAAACTGTACATTCTAATTGGACAAGAAGGAGCATCGCATTGTGACCAGGTACGCAATTTTAATAAGAACAAGTAAATTGTACGATGAAGTTTTCTCCAAGTTATTCCTGGAGGCGCATTCCAGGGAGGAAATGAAAAGTTAAACCAAAAGCGCTGCTTTGTGTAAGTAAGGTCTTTAGGTACGCTTTTGATCTGGATGAAAACCCACGCAGTTTCTGAATCCGCCTACGCACACTTCTGAAATATTGCTCACCGTGTCAAATAATTTTATTTATTTTACATTTCTGCGGCATGCGCATGTTAAAACCCGGGTATAAAATAAACAGCTGTGTGCGATACTATGAAGCTTGAAAACACGAAACAATAACACTCCATCGCGTTTTCCAAGAATGTGAACGGACGACGAGGAGGCAACCGGCGGACATAACACACGCTTGACATTTGTCAAGGAATACGTGTACTCGTTCTGAGTGAATGCGTCTACCTTTTCTTGAATGAAACTTTATGAAAGCGTGGGTGGAGTCCTTTCATCTTCGTTCGCTTGCTCAAGCGTAATATATTAGCTTCTGATTGAGAAATGTAGCATAATAGTTTATATAAATTTTGTAAAATGTGATACTGTGTTCGTAAAAAAGCTTGTCAGGTTGTCACTGTCAGTGTCAGAAGGTAGACATAAACATCCTCCCCGTGTGCATAATGATCATTCATCTTTTGGTAATCGAGCTGTATGTTTTGATGTTCCACTACAGATTTTATTTCATTTACAAAAGAACGAATCAAAATTACCATCAACCGTGATTGGTGCTTGTACGAGGAGTCCACAGTCGGCGGGGTCTACCGCATCGTCCACTGGAATCCGATATGTCCGATCACAAAGTTCGATTAACGAAATAACCCGTTTGAGTGCAATCACCGCAGGTGCAGGTGGAGGCGGTGGCGGCGGTGGCACGTTTGTCTTCAAGGTATGTAATCCATCATTTGATGTTCACCCATATCAAGTTTAAAGTTTTCCAAACTTTTTTGTTATATAATAAGAAGACCTGCCTGAACAAAAATGCAAAAATATGTCAAATGTTTGAAACCAACGGTGATATTTTCAACTTTTTTGAGTAGGAAGGGTAGCAACGACTGCTCTTTTGCATTTTTGCACTATTTCATCCCACACTTGTTGAGAGATGACACACTGGAAACTCGTTTAATAAGCATAATAAATTCGTGAAGAAGCGGTCGTGGCAGTGACAGACGAGATTATTGTGAGCAGGAAGAAACCGCTTGAGCAAAGGCATCCAATTAAAGCTTTGCTTGGGCAATGAATGTCACATTCTCTCCGTTGTGCTTGTGCTATCCTGTCATTTCCTAATGTGAAAAAACCTATAGTGTTTCTAGTATAGACTGGGTTATAAGCAAAATATGAATTTTGGGAGAACAATAGAGAAAGTAATGTCCTTGTCACTCTACGCTGCAGATTATTTCCGCTTCCTTTCTTTTCCCTCGTTTTGCTCTTCTCATGCAAGTTTTCGCCCTCATTTACCTCTCACGTGATAATGAGCATTACTTAATACTGGTTGCATATTACAGTAATTAATACTAATATAACTTTCACTTTAGCTGTTATAAGATAACATTATAAGTATAACTCGTACGTTGTCGTTATATTATAGAATCTGCACTTGGAAAGTTATAGTATTAAATTCTTCTTTAGCTCAATCTTTCGTACTAACGACATCATTTAAGGTTTTCCCATTCTTCCAAAAATGGTATCTGTTCCCTACATGGAACATTTTAAAAACCACAAAAGCTTCAGGATATATTCAGGAATGACAACGCTATTAAGCTTAAAATCGCAATAATTATTATGACTACTGCTTCTACTAACAATATCATTGGAGTTGCAATTTATTCCTTCACGCTTCAGAAATTTCATTTTGAAAGTCTTTCGCATCATCCATTAAATGGTATTATGAAACGAGAATGAGGATGAGCAACACTAACACTAAGGCTAACTCATCCTTGGTACAGCTGGAAGGAAAACGTAGGATTACAAGATTCCACATTTATATAAGCTGGAGAGTACTGCAAACATTTGGATGAGATGAAGGAAGTTCCCAGTCCATTGAAGTATTTCGGAGGAAAAGCACGTTGTGGCTGTTTGTGACTTGGCGTTTCGCTATGGTTCATCACATGGGATTATTACAGTAGTACCTTTAGTCCTCCTCCTTGCGGGTTGTGTGTCCTTTGACGCAGTAATGAGCCACTTTCCTCGGGTTATTTGCTCAAAGTGATATTGATAACGATGTCCAAAGTAATAAATATTGCAGTTTCCCTCCTGCTTTCCTCTCCTTGTTTCTTTCCTTCCTTGGCCCAGTCGTCGTTTTTTTTTCTTATTAACTTCCCTTGGCATGACCTTTTCCAAAACTTTGCTCTGATATTCAGGGCGCCAGGGCAGACGATTCTAGTTTAGGTGATGCTAGTACTATCATATTTTACAAAAGTTCAGATTACTGAAATGTACATAATACAAACGCCGTGCAATTTATAATGCAGAATTATTTGTTTTACGTTGAGTACTATGAATAGTTGCAATTGTATGAGATATATTTTTTATTTTACATACATTATTGTTATTACTTATTACATTCATTAGATAAATTAGACTGTACTGTACTTACTTACATTGTTAGATTACATACAGTAAGCTACAGGAATTCAATGGAAGCGTTTTTATGAGGATCAAATAATTTATTTAACTTGATAGATGGATGGAGAAAACTTGATTCCACTCCTGGTGGCAGGCGGAGGTGGCGGGTTGGCATACAATTCTTCAGCAAAAATCATACCTGATGGAAAAGGATTGAACGTGTCCCTGCAACCGTCTTCGGGATCAACTCAGCCATTTGGAGCAGGTTGGTCTTTACTGATTTCGTGGAACTTGAGGCATTTTCTTTTCCTAGTGTTATACATTATGGATTTCATACATCATCAATTGATGAGAGCTACGAGCTATGATGTCAGCTAAGTATATAAAAGTAATGCTGTAAGCATGGTCCATGGCTGGACGCGATGGTTTTCTCTGTGGATCCTCAAAATGGCATTCTTGGTTTTAGGCGGAGGAGCTGGTTGGTCGGGATCCATCGTTCAAGTGATTTTGAGTGGAAGTGATAAAATTGGACTTGGAACACCGAAGGACAATGCAACCAAATGGTTCTCTGCGGGATTGTCCATCCTTCATGGCAATGGCACTGGGGGATTTCCATGCTCAGGATCCAAAGAATGGGGAACTTATGGAGGATTTGGTGGTGGTGGTGGTGGCTGTAACGCCGGAGGAGGTGGCGGCGGTTATATAGGTGAGTGAGCACAATTTGAATTACGTTCATTTGATAGATTCTGAATCAGAAACTATTGCAAAAGTCTCGACCAAAAAAAATTCGGAAAGTCCTTTAGGGCGTGAACGAACTTTTTTATATACGCACATAACCTATAAACTTACATTTACACTGATACTACTAGCAGTTCTTTCCAACAAAAATAAATACGAATATAGTATGGAAAACTATTGGAAAAGTGCCCGTGAAGAACCTTCAAATGCACTTCAAAAAATACTTGTGAATCTGTAATATTGAGACAAACTAGAATGTCACTTGTTTTTCATGGATCTTGATGGAGACAAAGTCTAGCGCAATACGCACTGGGACTTGGACCCAAAAAAACTGACAACAAAGTTAGGATGAACGACGAGAGGGAGAAAGTCCGTAATGTCGCTGTGTGCTGTGACGACATGGAAGAATTACGATCATGACGACTCTTTTGAGACCCTCATCTAAAGCTGACAATAGGGCATATCACATTTTGACACAATTGCATTGAGACAAGTTTCCTACGTACATTCAATTCTTTATAAACTGTCGTTGTCTCCCTCGTCTCGTCATTGTCATACTTTGGGCAATTTTTTGAAACCAGGGAATGTGATTTATTTGAGAGCATGTAGGTGAGAATGATGTCTGCGACCTTCAACATAAGAGAAGTGTATGGTTTGCGTTGTAAAACTCAATGTTCCATGGGATTGAGGGCCATTGTTCAGAATTATGTGGCATCTCTCTCTCTCTCTTTCGCTCTTTTCTCACTCAAGAACTTGCAAATATGGATTAGGCACACACATACATACACATCCACTGACAAGACGGAGAAGAAAAATCCGTTTGCGTGACTAAAATGAGAATACACGGGCCGACTCTCTTGTAAGGGCAAATCTCGTTAAGGAACCCTTTTCGCTTGACAGATGCTTCTGGAAATTTAAGGGTAGACAGTTGAGACTCAAGACACTGTTGTATGGAGAAGCACACAATGCACAGTGTGCTTAGTCCTTGCTTTCTCCTTTGAATTTGAACAGACATGTCTTCTCCTCCTTAAACTGCCATGTGCATCCATCCAATGAATGAAGCCAATCTATACTTCTCCTTTCCGCTGACATGTTTACGAACAAACTCAAATTCTCTCCTCTTCCTTTTTCGTCTTCTTCTCACATTCGTCTTGTCTTATTGTAATTAGGTCGATTTCGCAAATTCCTTGCCTTTCATTAGGATCAAAGAATAGGAAAATAAATAGGATTTAACGTATTAGATCGTTCGTCTTTCATTATTTAAAACTTTCATGCAAATTCATGCCTTTTTTCCTTTCAAGGTGGAGCAGCTGACGTGAGCCTCTCATCAAACGGAGAAGGAGGACACTCTTTTGTCGCTAAAGGTTCAAAAGATTCTCATAATTTTACATTGTCTTTGAAACCAGCATTTTAAAAGTATGAAATCCTTTACGTTGGGATTTGTGTTCCAGGTGGTTTATTCATTGGTTGCGAACCAGGGAAAAACTCAGGTCCTGGAGAATTGGTTGTGATTGAAGCTTTTGAAGGTTGCAAATGTGAATATATGTGCGTTATCCTGGATGAATATCACTACACAACCGGATGTGTTTGCCCAGAAAACTGGGTGTTGACGGAGGATGGATCATCTTGTATCGGTAAGGAAGCAGTGTGGTAATTTGAAAGGAATCAAATTATGGGTGGCATTATTGTTGTAGTAATAGTATCAAGTTAATTTGAATTAAAACAGGAAATAAAGGCTTTGCTATGAATTTCAAAAGGGCAAAGCTCATTATGCTTTCTGATGGTGCAGTTGTAATACTTCAGTTTCAGGAACAGTGTTCTATGGAGCAGAAAGACCGAAATGAGATTATTGATTATGGAGTCCATTAGAAGGATTTAATTGACTTGGATGACTGTGCTTGTGGGTCAAATAAAGTGTGTTTGTAGTGTACAAGTGGTTTGTTCCAGGAGGACTCTGTAGCTCTGGTTGAAGAGGAAATGTGGAGACGAGAAATCTGATCATTTGTTCCTTGTCTTGTCTGTTTAGGACGGGATCCAATCGTGCCCGCCACGTACTTGATCACGATGATAGCAATTGGCGTTGTCATCTTCTGCATTGTCGGAGTTCTCTGTTTCTGTCTCTGTAAGTTCCAAAAACTTGTTCATCCCAAACTTTGTCCATATGTCTTTCGTCTTTCGTCTCTCTCTCTCCTCTTTCTCGTCTTCTTGCCGTGTGATTCAATTTACCAAGCAAACAATGCCGGGCAGCAGTGCCATACCAGCACGACACCATGCTGAGTTCAAATTAGTTGACTATCTCTCCGTTGAGTTGCTTAAATTGTTTGCAGTTGTAGTGAATAAATGACGATATGAACCCAACTCAACTGAACTTAAGGCCTTTTCTATCTCTCTATTCTCAAATGTCTGCACTTGACAACAACAAGTGCAACTAAACTCTTCTCCGTTAATTGTGGCAATTAATCCTTCTTCTCGTTTCATGGCTGCTCAACTTCTAAAACTCGCTCGTCTGCGTATTATAGGATTATAATTATTAGATAGCTTTTCTCATCCAATCCTCTTATCCTTTTATCGTAATAATGCTTTTTTTCTTCGTTTCGTACACGAACTTGTTAACGAACTTGTTAGGATGCTTATTCTGAAGATGATCTCTCAAGCGTTATTTAATTATTTGACAAAAATCCCCAAGTAATCAAATACTAGTTGATCTCTGAGAATTTTTAAAAATACTTTTTCTGGAGGTTTTTGTTAGAAAGTTCTTCAAGGGTTGTCGAGAATTTCTCTTGAATTTCAAGTGAAAGGATAAAAAATGTTGAGTGAGTTGAGTTATGAAACATGGTTCTTGTTCTTCGTCTTTGTGGAATTGAAGTTTCTTTTTGATTCGGCTTTTTGAAGTTTGATGATCATCAATTGTTATGGGAGTTGATGCGACCGTAATGGAAATAATGGAGAGTGTTCAGACCGGAAATTAATTTTGTGGAAAATAATCGTTTTCAACTCCTCGGCCTGAAACAAACAGGAAAGTACGCTCGTTTACTTGTAAGGCCGAGTGCCGTCGGCCACTCAAGACTAGGTTGGCGTGTTTTAATGGAACTCTTGAGAAAGGAGGCGGCATAGTGGATGACAAGCCATGTTGAAGACGAAGTAGTGAGGAAGACACAAGAGAGTGAGTATATAAAGTGAACTGGGACTGTAAAACAGTATACGAATGACAGGAAAATGAAAGTGTACGAAACCGAAATGTATCCGAGCACGTGCACATTACATTGCACATGTCTGAAACACTGTGATTTACTGCAGGGAGAAAATTTACAGAGAGAAAATAGGTGGAATTGAAAGAGGGAAAGGGGAATGAGACGAAGGCCGTTAAAAGCCAAAAAGTATAGTTGGTGACTTGATAGAGAGGAGGATAATTGACATTGAGTGGACTCATGGTTTGAGCTCTTACGTTTTCCTTGATTACTTTTCAGATAACAGATACCAGCGTCAGAAGGTAGCTCTTCTTCGACGGAAGGTGCTCGGTCCAGAATTGCAATTGAGTCGCCTCCGTGCTCAAGCTGGACCTGGAGGAGTTCTCACAGAGTACAATCCCAACTACGAGTTTGGTGGAGAAACTTACAGTTTGACCGACCTCAAAGAAATTCCTAGGGAGAACCTTCGCCTTGTCAAGTACGTTCCAGATATCTTCATCTTCTCTACTACTTTCTCTTCACGTCACTGTGACGGACTTTACTTTCCCCAGTTTCCCAAATTAAATTGTTCCAATCTACGTCTCCGTCTTTTGCAAACGACCTTGTTTCCAATTCCTTCATAAGCCTGTCGGCGTCACTTGTCTCCATTTTCTGCAAATTCTCTCCAGCTTTTTGACAATTTGTACATTGCATTTTATATAAACTTTGTAATTTGTAACCTACTTAGAAACTAACGACACGCAATTTCTGTCAAAAAGTACATTTTTCTACACTGAAGAGAAAACCAAGCTTAAGAATAGAGCACAGAAGCATGAAAAAAAAAATGTGTGTGAGAGCTTCGTGTCTTCCACGTCTATCGCGTAATGATGCTCCAGGTAGAAAATTCACATCGCAAAAATCCTCTTTTTCCTTTCCGCCTTCCTCCCATTTTTTGTGCAAAAGCCACCAGAACCACAAACCTAGTTTGCGATTAAGGGAGACTATTTGGCGGACGTAAGTGCACGACTATATGAAAGAACCAACCGACCGACGAGTAGTCAGTCGCGTTTTATGAATTCAGGATGAAATGCACTTTATGATGTGTAACGGAGTCCCATGAGCTTCCTCTCATCTGCTTATTATGATTTGCTAGGCGTCCTGTCACTTTGATAAGGTCCTGAAACATGCTCACATAAATGTTCATACACTTTGCTATGCTAAATGTACTACGTCGTCGCCATTTTGGATGAAATATCATTGTGTCTTGGATCTCTCATCTCTCTTCATTTCATGTTCAGTTCTAGACCTTTGTACATTTGATTTCAGTTCATCCATATATGCATAAATTCAAGCAATCAAAGAGCCCTATAAATGTTCTTCACTTTTATACGTTTGTCAAAACCGCATAACGTATTCCACAATGGCAAATTATAGCATCGTGTTTAATCACTAATCAGACCTGAATCGTTTGCTGATACTGCAAGAATGGAAATCAAAAGTAGGTGAAATGGAAAACTCTAAGTAATGGAACCCTCAAAGAACTCACAAAGTGTTCTGTCTCATTGAATTTATAAGATATGCTTAAGGCGAGTTTTTGGATCAAGACGATCCCGATAGCCGTTTGACATTTTAAAGTCCACCACGAATTCCGGAACGCAATGACGGAAGTTGCAAACGACACGTCCTGACAAGTGAAAATGGTTTTGGTTGAAAACCTTAAGAACTTCCCACTCGTGATTTTCTTCAGTCTTCAGTGGAGGAGATGTCTATCGCTTCCAATCGTGTTTCAGCATCTGTTTCAAGTGTCCCACAAGATGAAAAAACTATGGGAGAAAGAATTGAGATAGGAATCCCAATGAAAACCTCATCGGGTGGGTGTCCAAGTAGCACCGTATGTGAAAAACCCTGTTTTTTCACCATGTACTCATTTTTTCTCTTTCTTTTGCAAACCTGTGAAAACGTCATCGTCTTCGTCGCCTACGACTGATGTAGTGTGTTTGGTATAGGTATATCGTATATTTCAATGTACGACACACTTTTCATTTTGTATGTTAGAAAGCATGTCTTTTGAAGAGCTGTTCAGAGGCTCCCAAAATATTTGTCTTGTGACTTCCAACTTGAAAGACAACTTGAACAACTTACCTCAGCAGGAATGTATAAACGCTAATGAGCTTCAACTTGAAGGCTCGTCGTTTCTTTTTTGGTATTCCCTTCGTCTCAAATGAAACAACTTGAGTTTGTTTAGTTCTCTATGCATATATTTATCTTCAAAATATACATCTATCTTGGACCCGCTGAGAAGGTCCAACTTCATGTGTCAACTCAACTTTGTGCTGAGTTGAATAGCAACAACAAACGATTGACAAACGAAGAAAAAGTCAACGTGAAAGACTGCAAAATGGTCATGTTTACAAAGACAAGTAGGAAAGTTTACAAAATGTTGATGGGTTTCAAAGAAATTCAGTTGCAAAGAATAATTTATTCATCCACAAACGGATAAGTTTCGCATCAAACTTCAACGAAAGAGGCACTTCCCCGGACTCTTTTACGCAGTACTTTTTTTCAGGTTTTTACTTATATACATTAGGATTTGAAAACGAATTGACTGCATTTTCATTGTCGTTTATCCGTGTCCTTGTGGTGGCAAACGCATTGTAGGGAACGTATAAAATGTGTCTTGAAATGGAAGGACGTAAAGACCTTGTTCCGGTGGAGAAAAGGGATGAGATAAGGGGCACTCAAGGTCGAGTTGACCATGCTGATCTGACCCAACATTCATCAACTGTAATGTATTAGTAAAGTCCGTAGCGTAATAGGAAATCTATAAGAAAAAGTCGAGTAAAAAATAGGTAACTGTATTTCCTTTAGTTCCTAAGTCTTTATGGTAAAGAAGGGTTTAGTTAAAGACATGAGTTCGAAAGTTGGAAGAGTTACGACAACTGCAGAAGACGCAAAGAATTATACTTCCAACTCCCAAGTACCTGTCTTCTCTTTGAGCACTGAACAAAATCCATAAAAATGTCTCAAGAAGACCAAGTATAACTTCTCCCTTTTTGGGTCAAATCTCTACTTTAACTCACTTGCATTGCTTTCTTTTCCCTTCCGTTTCTATTTTTCACTAAAAAAAGGCAAAAAGTTTAAATACTATAGCAAGTGAAGGAGTACTTAAGGCACTATGTTGAGTGACCTTCGTCCAACTGTATAGTTATATTCAACAATATATACAGTGACGACGTGCTGTTTCACGTACTGCGTTTTACTACAACTTACACACACGAACAACTTTCATACTTCGTGACTTTCACTTTTAGGGACGTCATGAAGGAACCATGACATTTCCTCTTGTTTTGTAGTACGATTGTGTAGGTGTGCGGTGTGCGTGCGAATGCGAAAGCTCGGAAATGGAAGGAACAACCCTTTAAAATATTAATTACTTAGAGATTTACTGACTGTTACATGACTTTGTCATCGCTCGCCTCCGCACTAGCTCTTGGAAGTATTCTTCTTGATGCCGGATCCATGTTGTACATTTCGTCGATACTCTAGGGAAAGGCATTTTCCTCGTCAAATGGAATGGAGTGGAACTATAGTTTTGTGTATAGCGATTGTCAACGACTTTCAGCACAAATCTAAAAACCTAAGTTCATTTGTGCCCTAGAGCGTTTGATTGACATTTACTTGGATTCGTAAGAACATTATGAGGACAACGGACAACCCTCCAAAAGAAAAAGGATGTTGAGTTGTTGAGTGAATTCAAGCGAGATTGAGCTCATCTGATTTTCTCAGTGGGAAATGTATAGAAGCCATAGTACTTTTCGTTAGTACTAGTGCAATTAGAGTTGCACTGGGACTAATCTTTTATCCGAGTTTATTGCAAAATCCAGAATCCGTACATGTGGATTTCGTACGAATCCGAAAGATCATGAATTTTGATTATAAACACTTGTAACGTACTTTCTATTGAAACCACTAGGAAATTGTATAACACAATGCAGATGAATTTTCATAGGATTATATCCAAACAATATCCCAAATTGCCTCCATTTCAACGTCCTCAAGTTGGGTTGAAGAGGTCTCTTCACTACCCACTACAGCATTTTCAGGTCGACGGGATTTCTAAGCACTGCTTCAAGTTTGTATGAGTATACTTGTATAGTAGTAAGCATTATAGTGGAAAATCTGAAAAGACCATTATGGGTTTCCTATCGTAAATACACAATTAGCAACAAACGCAAGGCTACTTAAATATTAACCAAACTACTCTGCAAAGCGGCTTTTTCACCATTTATTACATGGTCGTCAGCAAGGAATTTCATGTTCGAAAAGGGCGTTGGTGGTTTAATGCGTTTTCATGGTTTGTAATCATGACCACACGTAAGTTTTCGACTTGAAGCCGAAATGGCGACTGTTTCGAGTTTTTAGGTGTGTAGAATTTCACTTGAAATGAAATTGGAAATGAAAGTGAAAGTGAAAGTAAAAATTGTAATAGCTGAAGAAAAGGGGAAAAGTTCTTTGAGTAGCAACGACGATCTTCCGCTTCATCCCTTATAATAAAATCTCCCATGTATTGCTTTTCCAACGGCATTCCAGTTTCTGTATGTGTGCGAATTCTCGTGATCCCGAGGTGCAATGTCTATAGACATTTTGGGTATACCGGATTTCATATCGGCTTTATAAGTGTTGGTTTTACGAGAAAGTGTTTCTTTTGGCATGTGTATGCATTTCATTCGTAGGGTATCTTTTTATTTGCATTTAAATACCATCGCGCAACTCATTTCCTTCTCTTCGATGGGGCAGAAGAGTAAATAAAAAGAATAAAAGGCACAAGAGGCACATGATTAAATTTATTTTAAATGGAAGAAAAAAAGCTTATATCGTTTTCGTTTTACAGCATTTCATGTCTTCTCTCCACGTGTACTGATGTTTCAATACAATTAATTGATGACGACAATGACGTTGATGCTTAAAGCGAACCTGAAAAGTAATAAATGAAAAATGAATTCAAGAAAGAGAAATTAGATGGAAAAAAGCTTTCTCCATCCGGTTTCCGGTAAAAGAATAGGAATTCCGTAAAGTACCGCAAAAGAAGAATGAAACAGTACTTTGAGTTTCTAATAAATTAAAAATGAGGGCTTTTCAAGAACTTACCATAAAAGTTATATATTATCAAGAGCACCGTTTAATTTATTATAGCTTTTGTACTTTGAGAGTAGTTGCTTTTGTCAACCTTTTTTGTAGGAAAAGTTTTCCTACAGCCCTCTTGTTACTAAACTTACATACAAGAAAAGCACTTTTGTGGGATTTTTCCCTCGTTTTTACATATGGAAGTTTCCTTTTTAGTAGAACAAAATGTCGTCAAACTGTCATTCTCATTAATATGTTCATGTGTCTCCTCTTTGTAGGGCATTGGGACAAGGGGCTTTTGGAGAAGTTTATCAAGGATTTTATAAGCACAGAGAAGGAGACGCCGTGGAAATGCCCGTTGCTGTGAAGGTGAGTTTTGATCTCTTTTGGTGCCAGGCAAAAATTCTTAGAATTGGTTTGTTGTTTTACTTTTACCTGTTTTATCAATCAAGTATGGTACAGACTTCCTATGCATGACTGAACGTAATGATTAGGTTAAACGAAAATGCTGATTTCATTAGCTCATTTCCTTTGATTTTCACACAGACGCTCCCGGAGTTATCTTCCAATCAAGCTGAGATGGTACGTTGTTACATTTTCCTTGTTATAAGCAGCTTGTTAAAGTAATTAAACACGGTTGAAAAAACATTGTCAGCTTGTCTAGACAGACACTGCTGTAGACGAGTATTCAAGATTTTTATGGACGCTACTTATTGTAGGAAATTGTTTTTTTTTTCGTTTCTACATAGGACAATTTAAAGTGAACATTTTTCGTTGTTTTTTCAGGATTTCCTAATGGAAGCTCTGATTATGAGCAAATTCAATCACCCAAACATCGTTCATTTCATTGGCGTGTGTTTCGACAAACACCCTCGTTTCATCATTCTGGAACTACTGGCTGGTGGCGATTTGAAGACATTTCTTCGTGAATCCCGTCCAAAACCTGTAAATTGCATTACTTCCGCTCTGAAAACGAACTCATTTGCTTCTCGAACAGTTTGCGCCCTCGTTTCATTTCGTAACTCCATTTGAAGTGTGCAGAGTATAAAATTTGAAAATTTGGAAATAGTGCGAAAAAAGCTCTTGTTGTCCCTAGAAAATGGGTTTTCACTTTCACTTCACAGGTTTACTCACTGAGGGTATAGAAAAGAATGGCATGGCATGAGCAACAACGTGTAGCTCAAATCATCCCAAGCTTTCTATAAAACTAGACTCCTTAACAGTCTGGCTTAGTCGTCGACTTGGATAAGGGATCATGCGAAAATGTAAATGTGTAGTGGACCCTTAGGCGTGAGTTCTCCTGACTATCTATGAAATTCATCAAATTTCCATTTGAATTTACACACGAATGCACAGAAAACTCCAACTGGGACAACATCAGATAAACGTCCCTCTGTAAGTAGACAGGAGATATTAAAAAGACGTAAGGCAGAAGCGGCAATGTTTCATCGTGTGCTATCACTGCTGTGTGAATTTACACTCATGAAGTGAAATGTGGAGACTAGAGGCTCCTCCGGGCTCTAAAACTGCTTTGATTCAGTTTTATAATAATTATTTCCTTTGCGCTTGCCGTCTTTGCTTTTTTATACCGTGGTCGTGGGTGGGGTTTTAGGTTGAATTGTTGTTGTGTACAAATGTATGTATAATACTTATGTACAAATGTCTAATTTGCCTAGGATCGACCAACTCTTCTCACGATGAAGGATCTTCTCCACTGTGCCATGGAAGTGGCCAAAGGCTGCAAGTATTTGGAAGAAAACCATTTCATCCACAGAGACATTGCAGCTCGAAATTGTCTTTTGACAACAAAAGGGCCGGGTCGTGTGGTCAAAATTGCGGATTTTGGCATGGCCAGAGATATTTACAGGTATTCAAGTTAGTTATTTCACGCACAACATTGCAAATGTTCGCTTCGAAGATAACGTCCATTTCACTTTTACTGACGGGGGAAGCGTTTTGTCTGCAAATGAACGAAGATTAATATGACGCGAGATTGCTACGTTGCTACTATAGCCAGGATGAAAACTGAAAAGCATGTCAATAGTAAATCACGCAGAAAGCTTTCTCTTGTACTCATCATGACTTCATAGTTGTGACTCCCTAACGCAATTCTCTTGTTGGCACACATGTTTTTAGAGGACACTTTTGGCGTGCTTCTGTTTCTGTAGACTTGAATTATAAACGAATTATTTATTCATGACTGTTATTTTGAAATGACAGGGCGGACTATTACAAAAAGGGTGGCAAAGCAATGCTTCCTGTCAAGTGGATGCCTCCCGAGGCTTTCCTCGATGGAATTTTCACCTCCAAAACTGACGTTTGGTAAATCCCTTCTTTATAACATGCAATTTCTCTCATATGATTCTATACATTCCTATCTTTTTTATGCACAAAAACCATCGTAATGTCTGGTAAACATCAAATATGTAGCAAAACGAAATGCATTAGCATTACATTTTCTTCACATGAAAACAGAACACAATTCTCGTATGCGTCACGATATCCATCAAGAACATATGGAAAAATGAAAAAATCATGCATCCCATGATCCCATGAATCCCATCCCACGCCAAAGACAAAAATCCTCACGTTTTTGTCCCACATCTCTAAATGTCATTGTAAATTCATCCTAAAGAAATGTCTTTTCCGAATTTCCCGAAAAATTTGATTTTCTTAGAAGATTGAAAATAATATATGTTATTTGGATCTCTCAATGTTATGTACAGAATTTGTCCAAAATAGCAAGAATAACAAGTTTCCTACAGTTCATCTTCTCCTTTGTATTCTAAATTTTTGGAATCAGTTACACGAATGCCCAAGTGCGCATCAAAATTTCACAAATCCGTCAAATTTGTGGACAAATACCCATTTTCCATTGTGTACATGTCAAAAACGTAAATGTATTGAATTTCGGAGGATGTATTGAATGATGCAATATAAAATTTCATTCTGCTGGCATTCCATTGTAAAAGTGAAATCTGAGAAAACCAAAACAATATTAACGAACTGTTGAGCTATTTTTAGATTTTGGCATTGTTACTTCGCTGAGAAAGACGGTACTGTTTTCCTGAAAAAAGAAAACTTTTTTTGAAACTAAAATTCAGAGGCACACGCGTTTCTTAAATTCTTCTTCTTTCTTTCAGTGTTTTTTACATGATGGCACCTATTCTAGACTATATCACGCAAAGTTTTTGTGTGAAAGCTGTAGCGAAAAGTGTGAACTAAGAACAATGCAACAATATACAAGCAATGAAAGGAAAACTTGTGAATTTTTGTACTCGTTTTGATTTTTGTGATAAGTGAAGAGTTGACTTAAGAAAACTGTAAAATAACAAAAATGATAATATTATGTAAAAGCTAGTTTATAATCCGTAATGGAGAAACGCAGTAATCTCATACTGTAGAAAATGATAGGAACAACAGCGCAGCGCCCTTTTGTACTCATGTTTTATGGCTAAAGGGAAGATTAATGAGGGGGGAATTTCACTGTGACTCTTTACACAAGATTTTAGATTTCGAGGCGACTACAACAAAAGTTGTTTTCTCCGCTTTCTCCAACGATGTTAAAATGTGTAGGTTTTATGTAAAGGAAAGTGTTTTGAAAAGGCCCTCCTCCTCACGTTCCGCCATTTATTTTACTGTATAAAATTGGAAAAGAGAAAGTTTCGGAATGCTATGCTCCGCTCCCGCCGCCGTCTGCATTGTGTGGAAACCCGAGTGTTCTGTTTGTTTGTGTGAGAATTGTATAGCGAAGGCCGACCGACCTTTAATGGAACGCAGGTTTGAACGGGTGTGGAATGAAATGGGTTTTAAAATGTCACAGGTCGCGGCGGAGTACTCATGGATTCGATTTTTTTGTGTATTCTTCATGCAGGTCGTATGGTGTTTTGTTGTGGGAAGTAATGTCATTGGGATACATGCCGTATCCCGGTCGAGGAAATCAAGATGTGATGCATCTGGTGACGAACGGTGGTCGTCTGGAACCGCCCATGAACTGTCCTGCTCCCGTCTACGGCATTATGACGCAATGTTGGCATCCCGTTCCTGACGAAAGACCAACTTTCTCCACCATCTTTGAACGAGTTGGCTATTGTCTCCAGGTAATGTTGTAGTCATTAGCATCCACGTTCCCAGCTCTATACACATAATGACAGAAACCTTTATTTAACTTTGATTTTATTGCCCATTTGCTTTGCTCGTTCATTAAACAAAGCACTTACAAGAGCATGGACAGAACAAAAGATCCAATTCCTTCTGTCGTTGTTTCTTGGAGTTAATTTCTTGTTTTTTGGAGATCATTGTTTCTTTAATTTAATTTTGGTCATAAAAGTTTCCAATTGTCCGAAGAAAACATGAAAGTGCAATTGAGAAGATCAATTGAGCTCGTATACAACCAATGAAAATACTGTCGTTTTTCCATTGAATTTCAGGATCCTGAGGTCATCAACGCACCGCTTCCAATATTCCAGCGTCCGCCATCTTCAGAGCGAGATGTAACTTTAATGCGCCCTGCGAAAGCTGATGATTCCTCTTGTCTCCGAATAATGCACGGACATGGTCACGGGCATCGCTGTGGTTCCTCGTAATGATTATTTTCTAGATTTATCCACTACTTACAAACAACTTAAAATGGTCTGCTAAATCATTATCATTATTCTACTATTGTTTTACAGTAATGGATCAGGAAGCAAAGATTCCAAATCCCCAAGTACATCCACAGCAGATTACTTGGTTCCACTCACACCTTATTCTTGCAATTCAACCATCTCGTTGAACAGTCCTGTCACGAGTCCCACATTGCCCCTAGAGTCCACTGTTTCTTCCCCGACGTCCCAAATCCCAGATTCACAATCTGCCGAAACATTATTAGAGGACGACGATGCACCTCACACTGCTGCTACTACTACAAAGGTTGTCGCAACCGTTCCTGAACCTCAAGACCCGGTCAGCGTAGTCACTAACAACTCATCACCATCGTCCACTTCCGCGAATAAGAATAAAATCACACCTCCGACTGAGTCTCATGCGAAACAGCGCACTATGGAAAATGGAGTTACACTAAATCCGATTGGGTTGGATAAATCAAAGCGCTCAGGAGCTCCGACAACTTATGCAAACGTCGGTATGAAAAAAGGAGATCGCTCACCAGACGAAGAGATTAGGTGCTGAGTAATTAATTAATGACATGCATCTTTCCCTAGAGTCTCCATTTGGAAGAGTTTTCAAATGAAATTGCATGATAAAAAGTTTTTGGAACTGTGCTATTAAACACCAGTGAGAATTACAGGAACCAAAATGAATGTTTCATATAATATTTACTATAGAGGTTGGATTCCTTCACTTTATTGTGTCCTGTGTGTCATTATTTTGCTTCGTACATAGTATACTTCTAATTGACAATACTGAAGACACACCATTAATTTTCACATGTGGCAGTCACAGTTTCCGGCTAGGAAAAGTTTCATCAATCAGTGACATTACAAGCGGTGGAGCGGATGATGTTATTGATGAGATTGCCATCAAGTTTTGCACTGTGACTGTGATGTATTCAAGGCTCTGAGCGATTTCAGGATGGATTTTACGTTTCGGATTAAATTGCATAATTCCTATTCAAAATTACACGGTCTTTTTAAAAAGTATATTATTATTAACGTATAGCATGTAAGTTATTGGTCCGATTCTTCAACATCGTGATTTTCGTGATTTATTATTTTTTGTTATGTGTGTAATGGACACATTTTTTCAGATTCATTTTTATTCAACTTTTAGTTTAGTAGGTTAATCATCTTTTTTCTAGAGAATGTTTTGTAACGAATTAAACACTATTTTTACTTTCATGTAGTGTTTTTACAGTTGGATAAAACGCATTAAAAATTCCAATTTGTGCTTGATAAAAAGAAGTTCCCTCGAGATAGGTTGAGAGTTGAGAGAGATTTTACCTATAAATAGTTAAATAGACTTTTTCATTCATATATTACGAAGTTGAAAACTCTTCTTTGGGGGATAATAAAAATAATGATGATGCCAAAAAATCTGGTAAAAACGGATTATGTGTCAAATGTCAAAGTACAGGACAAATGAAGGGTATTTTCCACGAAGGATTTTGTATAAGCAAGTCAAGTATAAAAAACCATTTCGAACATTGCATTTAAAGTTTGTAGGGAGAGAAAAGATTATATAATCGATTATGAACATAAATCCTGTTTATAGAAATTGTAGCAAATGTCAATTTCTTTACTTAAATAACCTGAATTTGAAGATGTTCGATTAGTACACTAAAATATATTCTAATTTGAATTTGTCAGAGAGGTGAAACGTCGTTTAACGTTTCGATTTTTCGTAAAGTATTATAAGATTTACTTTGTGCAGAAGTTAGTGGTGAAAAAAACTCTCTGAGATGAAATGAAGAAACTAAAATATTTTATGGGAAATTGAATCGGGTATATTTAAAAATCCCATAAAAAACTTTGGAAAATCTGCAACTGTAATTAATATTTAATATTAATATAATATATATATATATAATGATAATGGGTAAATGGTAAATGCGGTATGCGAGTTCCAAAATCCAAAATGATAGAATTAAGTCGTTCAGAAGAGAAAACAAACTCAATATACCGTGAAACTTGTAATTTTGATTGGTAAACGTTTGTATATTTAATTATTATTTTTATGTATTAAAGTGACGTGGAATGAATGATTTTGTTATTATTGATCTTTGAACCAGTATTAAGTTTTAAACATTTAATTACGGGATCAAAAATATCCCCAGCAGCATTTTAAATGACGATATATTATGATGAAAGATTTGCAAAAATTATATTGTTACTGTGAATGAAAAACATGTTTGATATATTTGTAATTTGACTGTATACATAACAAGTTAGTGATTAATATGCAAATGTATATTACACGGTGACTATAGTATAAAATGAAAAATCTAGTCAAAAGAATTAGAAAATGACGATGACTTTCTAAAATGTGTGCTGAAAACGTAGACGTATCCGTATCGCAATTTCGCAATGAAACTTACAAAAAATATCTAAAAGTTAGAAGTTAGATATTTAATACTACCTTTACTGTACGATTAATTAAGTGTAATGAGAAGAATTATGAAATCACGTCAACTTGAAACTGAATGGGCTAGAAATGTCTGTCTCTTTGATGGTTACTAGTTACTACATTTAATTATTACACTATACATTGATGTTGTTTATAAGTAAACTGAATTAAACTTGTATTATATAACTTATCAGGCTTCGACTTCTGTGAATGTTAATTGTTAATGGTAGAATCGTAAAATGTAAACGTAATATGTATGGAAAATTTTTGTCATTGATTTTAGATACTTAGACCCGGAAAATTTACATTTCTAGACTTATAGTAGCTTTTGATTTAAAACAACCTTGTACAAGGATTCTGTTTTCTGTGATTGAAACAATGGAAATTCTATGTGATTTATTGGAATCCGAATTTCTTCCTGGAAATCATCATTCATGTGCAGAACTTCTAGGTACAATCGTACAATGGTACAATAGTATGGATTTGTCAACTATGAAGTTAATGTGTCAAAGTTTTTGTCACAATGCATTCTCATGCTCATTATTTGGAACATACGACATTTACTCTGCTGCCGAAGGAAACCGTATCAAGTTTCAGCTTTCTCTGGTAACAATGTATTTTGATTGTAGTTGTAACTGGTTAGACTTTCCTGCACTAATTGCGATGTGATTGGGATTGGAGCGTTTGATGTGGGAGTGAGTCTGATATGATGATATGAACTCTTCCCACGTGTTATTACATTACTACTGAAAATCGCTGGTGACTTTTTTCCTATTGCAAAATCAATTTTGTCTCATGTTACTATTTCTTTTCGAGTGTATATTGAATTATTAGAGACAATGCGGAGGTTGTTGCAAAGTCAGTGTGGGTTATGTTATGGTTTATGGTGTCTTGTGCAATTCTTCATTTTACCCTCAAAAAACCTTACCTTTTCACTTGGTGTTTTTAGCTGTAACATATATTTTCAGTATAATACCAGTAATATGTAATTCATCACGGCGTCACTTATGCTTTATGCTATTCTCAATTTTGTACTGATTTCATTCGCATGAGCTAAAAGTTTCGTCATAACCTGTAAGCCGTCGTAAATTACGACTCGTAATTTTCGTATTCTTGGGATTGGGAAATTGGGATTACCTTTAGCACAGAGACACAAAAAAGTTTTTCTTTAGCGTTGCTGGAAGGACAGGGCAGCAATTGAGTTTCTCTTGTCTTTACCTTTCCTGTTAACGTATGTAAAAACTTTTACTTACGGGTGTTTCTATTCTTTCTATTTTCCATAAGATTATATTTTCTACCGCTTCTGACAGAAGTTGAAATGTTTTTCTACTGATGTCGATTTTCCAGTGAAATTTCCACCATTTCTTTATGTCTTGGTTCTTTTTCTCTCCTTCTCACTTTCTCCATCTTTGATACGAATGTCTGGCGAATGATATAGATAGATTTATATCGCAGTTCTTACTATATATAACTATGTATATCCATTTTAATAGCGTTCTTTTGTGCTGTTTCACGCCTTACACTTATCATTAAGTGTTTACTGTTAAATGGACCTTGAGATGTGGCAGTACCATTCTTAATCTTTCAAGTGTGCCGATAATGCGCTTCGTGGCAGCTTTACTGAAGTTTTTCTCTTTTTTCTTGGCTCTCAGCTCTCATAGGTTTTTTTATTATTATATTTCTCGGAATTGAAAAAAGAATTTCAGCGTTCCTCCTGTTTTGCTAGTATATAGTTCGTTGTTTCATCATTCTTCGCGCTGGAACAATACCCAGTTGCCTTCTTCTTCAAAAACGCAAAGTCGAAGCGTGGAAAGAGAATTGGAGGATATTACGAAGGATTGTCGCGTTGTGTTGCGACTTGCCCCGTGGAATGACCCTGGGGAATCCAGCTTTTGACTAGGAGACAAGAAAATGTACCAGCCACACGGGTATTGCGCTAAACTGATATCGGAAATAGGCGAGTCCCGTGTGTGTGCTCAGTATTGTGTTTTTCGGTGTATGAGGCCGTGTAGGACACTCATGTGAGATGAGTTTGGTCGGAAGGACGATACCGACGACGACAGCGGCCTCGACTTTCTTGTCTGAATGAAAGTAGGTGGGTGGAGAACATCCATTCATGTTTACGTAGGTAGGTGAGCCCCATGGTCTCTCTCTGTCTATCGTTACTTTTGGCTCACTACTCTTCTCCATCCTTATACTCTATAAACTCTACGTCACATCCACGTCTCCCATCATTGCTCCTTCTTATATTATCTTCTTTTTTATACGACTTCTTCTTTTTCTTAATATAGATAGAAAAGTGGCTATCTTTCGTTTCTTTGAGCACTTTCGACACTCATGTCATATAAAGTGCTTTAGGCTTTTTCTCCTAGTACTAAAACGTCATTTTATGTTTACAATATCCTTTCCTTCCATTTTCCGTAGAACACCTTGGCATTCAAGCTTTATTTGAAGAAAGGATTCGAAAATGTGAAAGTAGTGCTGTTTGTAATACTATAGTCTTTCCATTACAAAAGTAATGCGACATGTAATGTGTATACAATGTACAAAATGTTTTACGTATTTAAGTTATAGCAATTTAACTTTAGCGTTGTGCACGTTTCAAAAAATGCGAAGCGTCACACACAGCAGTGAATGCAAATTGCAACTTTAGCATTGCATTTTGCAAGTTGCTGATACTGATGGCGATGGCTAAGGATTTTTGTTCTGTTTAGTGTATATTGGCGCAGTGGCAGTTTCGCCTGTTTTTATAGGTTAGGTGGTATGAGTGTGCGAGGCATCCTTCCTGTTGTTTCATTGAGTAAACACAAAATGGTTTAGAGAGAAAGAGACGAGACAGAATAGGAGAAAGAGACAGAGACATATACACAAGCTGGAAATATCCTTCGTGGCCTTCCATTCTGTGTTTTGAGAGTACCCAAAATATTTGCAAGTCGATCTTCCATGTCGCTCTAGCCTTGATAAAAGCTGAATGAACGAGAAGGGCGTTTGGGCGTGTTGTGTGGGACCACGAAAGAAAAGAGAAGGAACACGTTTCGCCTGTGTAGTTTTCGGACCAGGCAGTCTCACAGCCAGGCAGTGCGTCCAAAAACTCGGATCCAATGCCAAAGTCAATGGCTGGCTTGTAGCAGAACGGTTCCTTCTCTTTTCGGTTTTAGTGAATGAATTTCTGGGAAAGTTGGGCACGTTGTATAAACACACGGAGGAAAAGGAGGTCACAATTTTCTTGGATTTGTGAAAGGAAGGGGGAAAACACACAGGACTGAGCTCAGAAGTGGGCTACACGAGGCATTCGAGAATCGATAAAAAGTCTCACGGAACACATTAAACCAGACGACGACGACCTTGCCACTTGCACTGTACACATTATAAGGCCAAACTGGAATAAAAGCGTCAGCGTCATAGACGTGACCCTTCTCGTCATAGTCAATCACTTTGTATAAAGTCTATAAACGGTATGCAGTATATATACGCACACACAACACACTTTATTAGAGGTTCGTCAATTAAATGCTTCATTCATAAAACGACAGAAATGGCTTGCTTTTGTCTAGTGTATCCAAATGTATCAATGAAAGAGAGACACACGCGCATAGATCGTGTGTTGCTGGTTGCCCCTGCTCTGTGATGTTTTTGTGTTTGTGTGTATGCCTCTTTTTTCTATTGTTGCTTTATTTGACTAGAGTAAAAGCGTTGATATTCATTCATTCATTCCTTTTTTCTTAACAACATAAAAAATACACATGTTTGTGTCTTTTGGAATAATTTTATCAAATCGATGTATCAATGCAGTGTGACGTCACAGCCAGGCCAGGCTATGTATGAAAAGCAACAACGTCTGCGAATGAATGAACCATTTAGCTTTTTACCATCCAATATGCTTCTATACACTTAAAACTACTATACGTTCTTAGTTCTTATGGTTGGTAATATGCAAAATTCATTTTGCAAAAAGTCACTATAAGCTATAACGTAGTTATACTTGATGACTAATGTAATACCAATGCCAATTGAATTAACTGTACCATACGTTTCATACGTACTGTTCATTCATGACTTTTGTGACTTTTTCCATTCACACTTGCGTGTGGAGCGTATGTTTTTACGTCACCATACATCAACTCCACTCCATAGCTCCGTCCCCATTCCAATTTGTTTTATTGGGAATTCGAACATGATATGAATGATGAGGATGAGATCTAAAAGCTAAGAAATAATTGATACGAACACTACCTCCGCATGCAAAGTCTTCTTGAGACATACATCGCTTCATACGTAAGTAATCATAATCTTAAACATTAAATGGACGCAATATGTCGATACTCGAATACAGACGAAGAATGCCATTATAAAACACGCAAGGACTGAAATGAAGCACAAAATAATACTGTACAAAACGACTGTGTCGTCTCATGTCGTGTCGTAGAGTGATATGGACAGTTTCAGACGGGTAATAGTAAAATGTCACCAAATCCTAATGTCTATTCCCCGTCTTACAATGTAATACAGAGACGAGGCTCCTTGTCCTACAATCCTACTGGATGTGGTGGGTGCATCTTATATGAAGTTTTCATTTTGCCATTACTTTCAATAATAATGTTGGGAAATGGTACATTTCCAGACTGCGGATGTTGCAGTAAGACTTCCCATTGAAATCTAATAAGATGACGAAGTCATACACGGGGACGAAAATATAAAGAGTCCTGTCGTGAAATCTCAAAATATAAATGAATCCTGCAGACGAAAGGGAAAAAGCAAGGAGTCTGTAGAGTCTGTACTGTCTGTACACTTGTACATTGTACTTGTTCATCTTCATCCCATGAATCCCATCCCAATCTCAGCATCTTTGCTTTTAGGTCTGTCTTGGAAGACGTCGCGTCGTCCGTCTGGTCTCGTGTATTACCTTTTCTTATAAGGATTCTACATGTAACAAGTTGAGTGTTGGACGATGAGGAGGCACACAGAGGAAACAAGGCAAAAGATTTTTATGAATAAAACTTTGTGAGGAGAAGAGCCCGTGAAGAGGAGAGCCGTATGGGCAATGCTTGCATGCTGATACTCATGTCTTTTGTGAATGTATGCCCTTGCCTCAAAATAAGCTGGTACAGCAAGGAGCAACGCAAAGGAGGCAAAATGCTGTAAAAGCTGAGCCGTAGAACTTCATTCATATTATCACCATTGCATTTTGCTATTAGGGGGTTCAACCAGATTGCTCCGCCATTCACGCTTTCAGCAAAACTTGAACGGGATCCGACCTGTGATTGACCTGGAGAAACTCGGTTTTTCAAATTATGCAAAAAAGGTAAGAAATTTTGCATTTTCATGCCTCAATTTCAAGTCTGGAGAATCATGAATGGAGCATGAGGACATGGGAAGAAGGAGGAACTAGATTTTGGGATGATGGGAGGAGTCGGAAGGGCAGGAGACGGCAGAATGGAAAACGAGTGATTCGGCCAGCCCGAAGAATCCCATTTCCTGCCTGGTTCTTTCGTTCCCTCAGCTCAGTTCTGGTGTGTTGGGCCTGCTGCTCTATCCGATTCTGTGTTTGACAATTTATTATCACAAAATATACTACCTTTTAAAAGATTTGAAAAGAGATTTGGAAATAAAGATACCATTTCTGAGATAACTTGCACTTAACACACAACATTTTCAATTCATGGATTCACACGAATCGGAATCCCCTTTCAAAAAGAGATAAAGGCAGGCATTATTTGGAAAAATTAAGACAAGACGTCGTGCGTGGGAGGAAAAAAAGTTTTTTTTGTGTGTGAGATTGAGAAGACAGAAGAGAATGATGGAAATGAAACTGTGTCCAAGTGCCATTGTGTAACTTGGACGTGTGGGATTAGTCAAAATTGTCCGGTGAGAAGAGGTCAACACAATTACTACATTGGGGACGACTACGGCGGCGGACGTCCTTGGTCCCGTGGACGTCCCGATGGCCGAACCCCCGGAAGAGTAAGTTTCTTTGGTCAAGTGTCCACTTTTTGATTTTTGATTTCGTTTTTTTGATTGTCATTGACGCTTATCATTTGGGAGATGTGCATGTGACAAATGGCATGATCGGGTTCGATATCATAATCCCATTGACGTAAGGATGGTAAGGAGGATATTGAGATGAACTATAAGATGATCCTGTGACATTAAAAAGAAGATGCTCTCTCTGAGTATTAAATTAGATTGTCCATGTGGTCGTGGATGTGACATGAAATCAAGTCGAACCGTAGGCTTTGGTTGCATCGGAAGTGAGGAATAGAAAGGATACCAACAACGTTTCCATTTAGTATATAGTAACAGTCAAAATTGAGTCTTTGATTTTGTCATCAGTCATCATCCTGTCGAAAATTGCTTATTGGTTTTTTGCACACGAGTTGTAACTTGTGAGCTTTACAATTCCGGATCATTCCTGGAGATAGTCTGAGCAAGTTTGTGTCGATGCTTCAAAGGAACAACTCAATCTTCCCATCATGGTACATAGTTAAACAGGAAACCGATTTCCTAGCACTTCTCATTGCGAATTTTGCGAGTCTCAAATTGTACCCGGTTGTCTCGTCCTCGGTTTGCTGTTGGATACATGCAATTTGCGATATCATTTTTGCAAAAATGATTCAATTATTTCCATACATGCTGTTGGAACGTGCCCCAACATAACATGGGATGTGTCGGTTTTGACGAAATGAAATGTTCTTTTGCAGCATCAGCATCTTTGCAAAAGCTCGAGTCGGTTCCTAGTTCCTAGTCTCTCATGTAGACGATGTAGATTTGGGGAAAAGCCAGGTCGCAAAGTGCCACAAATTAAATCAACAACATCATGTTCATTCATTTTATGCATTTGAATTGGAAGTGTCGTTTGTTAATTTTCCATGCATGTACCATGTACGTTACGAATATAAGAACCAGTCTGAACATACTAAATGGATTTCCATACCGAATTTTCAATCATGTGGAGCTGCTTCCCTGCTTGGTCTAGTGAACATAATTACATCATTATCATTACATTACAGTGCTAATTGTTTACAGAGGACTAAGTAGAGTTTATTCTTCCATTTTTTGAGAAGAGACGAGGACGAGATGAAGATCTGTCATTTCTTTTGGTTATATCTTCATGACATGACATGATGTTTGTCGTCTCGCCCTCGTCCTCGTCTTTTGAACATGAACATTATGTCGGTCTGAACGAGCATGTCGGTTTCTTGGCTTTGTGTTCAATAAAAATCTCGAGTGGATGAGGAGTCTTTAGTTTTTTATACTGTTTGTGATTCAGCAGCTTTTATCCTGGAACATTTTATGGCCCATTTCCCTCGCGATTCTTAAGAAAGGAAAAAGATTTGGAACGACTATAAATGTAGTTATCGAGAAGTACGCGAAGTGGTTGTTCGGTTGTTCCTCTTGCCTCGTGCTAGCAACTATAGCAAGGTCTCCTCTTGAGGAATGTTGAGATTTAGTCGGAATTCTGTCAAGAGATGCGGTGCTGTGTGTGTGTGTCCAAGTACCTCAAATCCTTATGTCACTTCTTGGCGGAAGTGCTGCGAGTCATTATTTTCATGATTCACATTCATTTCTAACGAAATTTCGCAGTGTTCCAGAACTCCTGTGAACACTCTTGTGTTCCGCTGTTCCGCAATCAACCTTTGCGATCGTCCTATGTTTTAATTTATTCAGATACATGCACGAAAATTGATGTCATACTTCACCCCGGATTCTTGCTTTGCATGCTTTCTTTCAGGCTTGAATAAATGGAGAGGTTGAAGTTGCTGTTAAAATAAATCGGTTTCTGTTCAAAAGGCCGAGTTTTGCATTTAACTAACTATGCAGTTGTAAGTTGGTAACGTTACGGTTCGAAGAAGACTACTTACTTTTTAAAGTGCTATATTAAGACAAAACCATGCTAAGATATTCAGACATTTATTTTAGCAAGACAATTATTGTTCGAAATTACTTTCATGATTTTCCCTCCCCTGCAATAAAAGGAATAGAGATGAAAGCGTCTGCTTGTGAAAGGTTTATGGCTGAATATGACATTTGAATGCAATCCTTTCGTTCTTGAGGTTTTGAGGTTGAGGTTGAGGTAATCCGTAGTCCGTAACCTTAATGGTAAATGGTACACTGTAGTGTGATCGGAAGACGTTCGAATTGAATTTTGTATTATGAATTTATGAAAGAGGATGAATGTTAGACACTTTACAGGCTTTACTGTTGCTGATGTTGATGAATATCATTTTTTTAATTTTGCGATTGCAGTCCGTTCCTGGTCCAAGTCCGTGCACAGGTAATGACAAGAGACGATAGTAGCGGTGGATGGGTTCCTCTCGGTGGTGGTGGTTTGTCCAACGTGTACGTTGGCAAGAGGACACCAGACAAAAATGAATACCTCATCCACGGAAGGAGGATTTCCGACCAGTCGGTAAGGGGAACATTTCATTTCATTGAGAAGTTTGTTGTTAGTGAACAGTGAATAGCGATTATATACTTTGAAAATATGTATTGGTATAGTAGTAGCTGAATATAATGGTACGGAGGCAGAACACCGACATTGCATGAACCATGGTTCGTTTTACAAAGTACGTAGTATCAACATCACTGCAAACTGCAGCACAGAAAGTACGGATGTCAAGTTGCTATACATAAGAGATAGCATGGAGAAATCTGAAATGTATTTTAATCTATTCTTGCACACCCAAAACTTTACATTTTGTAACATGTGTGAGGTATTCAATCCTTGCTACTGACTTGACTACCGGATACACCGTTCTATCACACACGACAGAGCTTTGGGATTATCGTACATGAAAATCGAAATCTACGCACACTTGGTTTTCGTTCGAGAGCGGAATTGAAACAAGCCAAACCTTTTTTTTTGAGATCTTTCATGACTCTTTCTGTTGTGTCTCGTTTGCATTCCCTTTTTGCTCATTCCATTATTCTTGTTGGTACAAAGAACAGAGTAAATAATGCTTTCCTTTGGCGAATTTAATGGAGTCATAGTTCTTCGTTATCCCCATGATTTACGATCAAATTCCAAATTCCTTTCTTTCTCTCCTTTATTATTACGTGTTTTGCACGTGCGCACATTCTTTACATGATTTATGAGCGCAAAATTTTTACTTTTGGGAAACGGAAACATTCCGATTCCGATACTTAAAAATAAACAACATGTAAAATAACTTTAAATGTTATAAGTTATAAGATCTAAGATGCCACATGCCAGGTACCATAACTTGTTCAGTTACTCATGATCATGACATTTTGTTGCAGATTGTGCTGAATTGCACAATCAAAAGGGATTTCGAGTACAACAAAGTCATGCCGACTTTTCACCATTGGAAAACTGGAGAGAAGAAATTTGGGCTTACATTTCAAACCGCAGCCGATGCCAGGGCGTTTGACAAAGGGGTGCGAATGGCCATTGAAGATCTTTTTGACGGTATGTGTTTTGGTTTTCAAATGATTCATGTAATAACTCTTGGTAGTTGTTTTTGCATTCTTTGTTTCGGTTTGGGTTTTGTAAACATTTAACTTCGCCAAAATTATCTGATACATTGACAATTGACACCCATGTCGAAAAATGTAAACATGCCAGCATTTTTAGTTCTTGACTTTATCTTTCTTTCCCTCTGCTCTTTTTTGTGTGCTTAAATGTTAAAATTCCGCGTTTTTTAAAATGTGCACTGCTGCTTTCTATGGAACTTCCATGGATTGATGGGTAAGTTTCGAATTTCTAAGTGTTCCCTTCCTTTTTGTTACGTGTATGCTATGTCTTCTGTTTCTTAATACTTCCGGTTGTATGGTTCCATTTGAGGATACTACAGACAAGATAACAAATGGAACACGTTTTGGAGGTTCAGCTTGGACTATGGTATTTTCAAACTAAGGGAAAGAGCTAAAAAGGAATAAAACGCATATGGCTACTTATGGCCACACATTCCATATAATGGTAATGGAAAGGGTGCATTGCACACGTATGTTTTGGGGACATTGCGGTGTCCTTACTTTCCGTCGTTGTCAAAGTCGGTGTCTCCTTTAAGTCCTTTCTGCTGCTCTGGCTTTCGCTTTTTTGTGTGTACGAGTGTAAGCAAAAAGTATTTTTCGGTGGCACTCATTGGCTGGCGACCTGGCGACACACACCAGCCACTGCATGGAGGACCTGAAGAAGGAGCTACTTACTTCATGATTTTAGTAGTTTTTCCAGACATGCCTTCAAATATATGTAAAACAGCATTATTATGCTTCGTTCTTCGTTTCCTTTTCCTTCCTTCAAGATTCCAGTTCCAGGTTCCGAAAAGATATTTCTTTGAATGCTTTCAAGAGCTCATTTTTTCCTGACTGTCTACAAGCACGAGTATACTATTTGACTCCCACCTATTAAAACTCCTACTCCATATTCGTATTTGAGTGGGTGACTCTCATTTCCCTTTCTTATAATAATGCGCTACTATTCTTGTTTTAATAATACGTAATGCTAGGATAAATAACTGAGAATGGTGAGGTACACAAAACATTGAGCTTTGGTGGGTTACACTGTTTGGAATACATTTCATTTCTGGAATTACATGTGTATTGTGTATATATAATTGTTGTTATTTATGTATGGTCACTGCTCAATTCCTCAAATAGATACGAGATACGACAAAGTGACATGACAGTATGTTTATTTTTCGCATGGAAAAGGTCATATGGGGGTGTTGTTGGAACACAAGGGCACGCTTTTGTAGTAGCTGTTTATACATGTTATTGATTTTCTCTTGTATCCTTGGGTTTGAGAACGTAACGAAATGTTTGAGTTGGAGAAGCCAAACAGAGTCGTCTAACATTGCCCCATTTGGCTCCATGCTCTTAGTTTCCTATTAGGAAAGCCTATTATGCTTACAGCATTTGCATTTGTACGGTATAACTAGTATCCGTTTCATCTTTTCAACACAAGAGATTAAACAATTTTCCCTTTTGTTTTTAATAGGATAATTCCGTTTTATAAACTTGCTAAATGAAACGACAATTTATGTTTCTGGGCAAGAAAGAACCAGAAATGCCATTGTGTAGCGTTGCAGTGAGCATTAATTTGCATCATTTGCATTTTGTTTGCTCGTCGCATGCGACTAGAGTGATGATAGGAATGAGTGGGTGGGAGGAAGATGGAAGACACTTTGCTAGATAAGCCAGAGTTAGATGAGTAAAACAAGTGCTTTTGAAGCATTGAGTGAGAAGATGAGGATTTTCTATAGCTTTCCTAGTTCGCTGAAGGTTGAATCGTTGAAAGTCCTCCTGCGAAAATCCACTATGCTAACAGGCTAACACTATATTGCTCTATTTCTTTTATCTTCTTCCTTTTCAAAATGCTCGCGTCATAGTTTTTCCTGTTAGCATTTAATTGAAACTGCTTTACTTGCTTTGTTGTGTCATCTTCATCTGAGAATGTGGCATTACAAAAAATTATTCGTAATGGTATGGAAAATGCGGCTTGCTAATCATAATTGTTATTCAAGTGCCCATCGTTCACAAAGACGCATTTCCAGTGAGATCGTATGCATTGCAAATCAAGTGCTTAGTTTACAACAGTCAAAAACTCTTCAGTCTGCTTTTGCAATCTTCATTTGACGTAAACGGCTAAATATCGTACGTCGTAAACTAGTAGATGAACGGACGAACCATTATTCTATATGGTATCCTTGCTATAAAGGGAAGCATAACAAGTCTAAGAAAAATAACAATAAACTTTTGTAGTTTTCTTTTCCAAAATTCGTATAAAAGTGGTTGTTTTATTAAAAAACCTGAATTCGATTCTTGAATTTGGGTTTATCAAGGAATGCAGAAAATCTCTGTTATTACCTGCGGTACTGGGACTGGAATGTGGATTCTTAATTCTACGCTAACTTGCTAACGTATAATGAATGAACGTAGAATGCATTCCCACGAACGACTCGTTTAGCGCAGAAAGTGCGCAATTAGTTTACATCTTATGCGAAAGTCAAAGTACGAGAAAAATTTACCACTGTGGAAAATTGAAAAAACGTATACCTACAAAAGTACTTTTTTGACAATAATGCATATTGCAACGATTTTTGAACATTGCTGGTTACACTTAAGACTTATAATTTACTAACGCTCTGATCTTTTAATAGGTGTGACGGAATTGTCACCTTTACACAAATATGCAACAGATCTCGGAGACGATGATGTTTTTATGGTTAGTAATATACTATGTTTGTTATTTAACTTCAGATTTTTTAAATTAAATTAAATTAAATTGGTGTTTATGATTATTATGTTTAGACATTGGATCTTCCGATGGATCGTGAGTCAGCTTCGTCCGGTTCGGCGGGTGGAATGGGGCAGCATCAGCAACAACAATCACAGCAACAGTGTCAATCTCAATCGTCGCATTTGCATCGCATGTATTTTGCAAGGACTTATTGCAAAGAAAGTGGTGGTGGTAGTGTAGTGAGCGAAATTCATTCAATGTCGTCCAAAGATAAGTTATCCGACAAAGAGTTAGCGTATGAGCGTGAGTTCAACGAAGAAGAACCGTATTCTTCCTACGTTCAGTTCGCACGGGATCATCCACATGAATACTCATACCCCGTGGTGCAACCCGACGCAAAATGTACCCCTTCTTCAAATAGTTTATCAGCAATCACTGGTCAACCAAATAAAACAATGCACTTCGACTCTCTCAGCTTACAACCTCCGCCATTACTCCCTACAAAGTCCACTGGAAGTACCAAAAAGAAAAGGTATTATGGTTGATTTAAGAACATTATATCTTCAAACTAATACTACAATTACGGGAATACTTTGGGCTTTTTCTCTTGTAACTTGGCACTATTTTCCTTTCTTTCTTTTTTTCGTTTTTTTGCTTAACTGTACAGTGGGGGCTTCTGACTTTACAGGACATGTGGGAAGAAGAGAAGATGTAGAGACTGTCACGAAGTGTATAGTGAAGACTCAAATCCCCGTGGTTCCTGTGCGTCAGGGCCGGACCCAGTGCAAAATGGAATTGATGCTGTTACATGTATTGTAAGTGATTGTTTTACAAATTCTTGTAATTTTACGAGTTTATTTGTTCGCTTTGGATTATCTCCTCTCAAATCGAGGAATGCTCAACATCAGTGGAATGAGGGAGACAATGTAAGGAGACACTGCGACAGAATGCCGTTCCTGACAGATATGCTCATTAGTACTAATTGCAAAGTGTGCACTATTATTAGTTTTGTTGTTTGTTTGTTGAAGTTAACTTGTTTCTGCTTTGCTTTTCAGGGTTGTGCTCGTGGAATGTTGTACCATTGCTTATCTGGAGCTGAAGGAGAAGTTCCTCCACATCCCTGTGCACTTCGACACCACAAATGTATGCGTCGTTGGATAGCGTTGGGATTCCTCTCTTTAGTTTTCCCGTGTCTGTGTCTGTACATCCCATTGGCGGGATGTCATCGTGCTGCCAAGGCGTGTGCCGTCTGCGGCGCAAGACATCACCCTTCCTAGTCTATTCGAAGCATCTGCATACATTACGTTATTACTATTGTTATTGAAATCAACACTATTATTATATTATCGATTTATCGTTGTTTTACTCTAGCCATAGAAATGTTCAGTTTTTTTTATTAGTCAACCTTTTTGTATGATTTTGATGAAACGCCAAACGGTTCTGTAGAACATTTGTGTAGCTCTTATTGTGTCCATAATACAACAGCAAGCTAATAATTATATACAATTAAATTTAATATTTATAAAACAAAATTACGGAGTAGGTGCTCTAATCTAAACGGCGACTGCTGCTTGCAACTTTTAGTTGTCCATCAACAATCAACAAACCTCCAACATTATATATTTGTGACTATCAATTGCATTTCTATACTCATCAAGTTTTTATCTTATGTTTTGACATGTTTTCGGCAGTTGTTCTACTTATTGCATGCTAAAAAAATATGCTATATTGATGTAAACGTAAACCTATACATTCATAAATTATATTTAAATGTAACCAACTGATGGTTCAGGGTTGTCGAAAATACAAGTATTTTAATTTATAATGAAATTCAATATTCCATCTAGTTCCAATGCATTTATTTCGGTTATGAAAAATCTAAAAATGAACCCAAAGCCAAAGTCTTGCAACACGTTTTATTTTCATACATGTAAAAGTTCTGTAACAACAAAATATAGACCCGTTGACAGCTCGCAGTACTATACATTTTATAGTATGATTACAGTTCAAGATTCAAAATTAGATTCAGGACGCAGGATGGCTTTCATATTTTCTAGTTCCATAAAAAATTGAAAGATATTGATAAAACCACAATGAATGCTTATTTCCAATGTATCGATTAAATACAGCTTATAAAACCTTTTACGAAAAGTAGCATAGTATAAAACAGCAACTTTCTCAAGAACTTAACACTCTGAACTGAAGTATTTTCTAGAAAGTCAACTTCACACATTTTTATAAGGCACTTTGACTTTGTACATCGTTTCGGATTCAGCAATCAACCACTGATTTCACAAGTACTATAAAACCTACAATTTGGATACAATATCTGAAAACTGCTTATAGAATTTGACGACCCTTAACCTTTACCAAACATTTAAAACGAATTGTTTGCTTGTTCATTTAGTACCACCGACCGTACCTAATTATAAAGTACAATAAACAGTATATTACGCAAGTTACACTTGCGTTTGAAGTGGTGCCTTTGGTTTGGATGCAGCTGCAGGGCGAGGACACACACCTGAGAGAGTTAAAACTTGTTCAACAACTTTCTTGTACGCCCAAGAATCACCATGTGTTCTCTTTCGACGAATGCCGATAACATTAAGGGACTCGATGGAGACAACTTCCAATTCAAATTTGAGTTGGCCTTGTTTTTGCTTTCCAATGAGACGATATCTGAAATATTTCAAAGAGGCATTTTGTGACACAGAATAAATAATACAAATAAAAGTATGATAGTACGATTTCACAAAACCATCAATTCAATTTAGAAAATCAAGTTTCGTACCCTTTCTGTTCGCAATCAATGCCTGCCTTAAGAAGGGACCCCTTCAGCTCAGCAATCACACAATCAGGATCTGTACTTCCGGTGGCTGATATGTTGAAAGCACCCTATGGAAAAGTGATTGCAAATTAAGTCCATGTTCACACATATCAGTAACGGCTACGTATTCAAAAATTCGAATGGGTCATTAATTCCATTATATCTAGTACCTTTCCACTTTGAGCACTGTGAATGATGGTTTTCAACTTATTCTTCGTTTTACCAGTTCTTGGAGTCAGCATCAGACGCATTTTGTCCAAACCTCTCTCAATACTCCCAAGTACTTTACGTTTAGCTGGACTTGAAAACATATTCGGACTGTTCTGTCCAATTCCTAACCACCTAAATTTGGACAAAAATAAATGAACGGTCATTTCACGTGCCGTAACGAAAAAATTATATAATCTACAAACTGTATTTGCATGCAAAATTCATGTGACGTACTTCTCTCGCACTGGAGTTTTCAGAGGATCCACAAATACGCTTTCTGCTGATCTGGCTGGGGACAAGCTTTTCAGAACTGAATTCATTACTGCAGTATCTGATCGTATATTTATGTAATTGAATTTCAAACATAAAGTCAACTACCATATGTACTACCCCATTAATTTTTAGTTAATTCAAGAAAAACGACATTACCGTCAGCTACGGCAGGAAGTCTCATCCTTTTTGGAGTAGGAATTCTCGGACGGGGAAAGTCAACTTCATCATTTTCTTTATTTTCATCCGGTTCTGCCTTTGGACTTCCTATTTGAAGTAAACGACAGTCATCCAGACCACCTTCCATCGATGAATGATACGGACGCGCAGGAGCCATGTTAATTGATTCAATAGAAGTCGAATCACATTCCAAGAATTCAGATTCCAATGATTTTTGAACACGATTGTTGAAAAGTCGAGGCTGAAGAAAAGTACATTTCGCGTTGTATACATATATTGAAATACTGTACTGGAATACCAAAAAGTTGTAAAACAAGTTACCCGATCAATATTCATCCCCAAAGTACGAAAATGTCGTGCGCCAAATCGAAATTTGCGGTCAGAGAGAAGGAAGTACGTAGCCACATCATAATCTTCGTAATCCCATTTTGATATTTTGCACTCCATGCTATTGACAGAATGCCCCATATGTTCCGCCATAAGACGTAGAACGTCAATATCCAAAAAGTGGTTTTGCTACACGTAATGCAATGTGAATAATTTGATTTCGAATTCTATTCTGTATTATAGTTAAAATGCTTAGAAATGAAATGCTTCTTACCAAATCAAAAGCGGAAACCACAGGTACGACTTCCAGCTTAGCTTCCAAACACCAACTATGTCTCAACAGATCCTCAACAGAAACTCTGTACTGAGGATTTACTTGCAACATGCAACGAAGAATGTTCTTGCTACCTTCACTCAACCATCGAGGTTCATCGTATTTGCCAGCCTATTTAACAGAATTGGTAAACTGACCTTAACCCGTTGTTTTCTTACTTAATATCTGATATGGTTATTTCAATTTACCTGAATTTTTCTGTAAAGTGCTCCTAAACTTGGATCATCGAATGGAAGGAAACCATTGAGTAGTGCAAACAGCAAAACGCCCATTGACCACACGTCAGCAAGGGTTCCAATATACCGTTCCCCTTTAATTAACTCAGGTGCCGCATAAGCAGGTGATCCACAACAGGTCTCCAGTTCAGTATTCATTCCCCCCGGAGGAGCAGCACAAAGACCGAAATCAATCAACTTGACATTATTTTCTGAATCAAGTAAGATGTTCTCCTGAAAGAATCATTCATTCATTGAACAATTGAAATCCAGAATAATGCAAACGTAAACTGTGGATAGAAAAAGCAATTCCAAAGATCTAACCGGTTTCAAATCCCTATGAGCGATCCCCTTCCCGTGAATGTATGCAACGGCAGATGCAATTTGTCTGAAAAATCTGCGAGCTTCACTTTCTTCCAGTCGGTCTCGTTGAACTGAAACATTATCATGTAAATGCATTATGTCTATGTCTACGTCCCATTATCCCGAGACGATCCAATGACAGAAACTCAGTGTCTTGCACTGAAAACGTGGATTTGAAATCCTACTTACCAATGTAATCAAAGAGTTCTCCACCACGACAATATTCCATAATCATGAAAATCTTGTTCTCAGTGTGAATTACTTGATAGAGTTTACATATGTGTGGATGGCTCAACGTTTTGAGAGTTTCAATCTCCCTAGCCACTCTGGGAAGATCATCCTGCATGAATAAGAAATTAATGCATTATTCATTGCATTTTATTCAAATTCAATTCAATTTATATCATTCGCAATATTCACGTTCAACTAAAGCTCATTCATAAGTGTCTCCCCTCTCATGCAACATCATCGTAATGCTCTGAGCTTAACTAAAATTTAACTGCGAACATTATCCAGAATCGCCAGAATGTTTACTCAACTGATTGATATGATAACAAAACGTAAAACGCGTAAAACCCATAGTATTACATTACAATAATAAAAGTCCGTCCTCGTGCTCCTGCTCATGCACCATTCAAATAAACTCAATTACCCTTTTTATGTAAGTTATCAAAATCATGTTGGGTATAAATTCACGTATTCACCATCTCATTTTCAATGCAATTCAAACCATCACATCACATCATTGTATACAATAATGACCTTGAGTGCACAATGACGAGATTATCAGATTAATATAACACATGTCTGTACAGAAACAGATCACACAAAGACTGACAGTCAGTCAGCTTATTTGACTATTGTTAATTGTTAGAATTGATAGTCTAGTCCATGCTATTTACGTTAACTTTCAAAGTATGAGTAAGTAATGACGATGCATGGCAAGTACTCCTGACTAAATGAGATAATAAATTTAAGTTGTCACTTACACCAAGTGATAGCTTATCAAGGATTTTGATAGCGACTCGTTCTCCAGTTAGAATATGAGTGGCTTTCTTTACTTTAGCGAAACCTCCTCGACCGATTGTTTCATGAAGAGTGTAAAACCCTTCCAGAACACTGTAGTCATCTTCTCTCATTATTCTTCTGTTGAATTCGTCTTAATTGTTAATTTAATCTTCAAATTATTATACTAATATTACACCGTGTCCGAACAACCTGCACAAAAACAATCAAAAAATCATAAGTTAACCAGAACCACAAAACCTACCGGCGGAATAAAGGTAAACTGCATCTAAACACTGAACGAAGATGTCTGTCATTACGTCATTAGTCATTACATTAGCCAAAAGTCAAAATAAAATATATTTTCATTAACGATTCTACATTACAAAATAATTAAGTTTTCTTCTACCTTTCATGAACTGATCCGAAAACCACGAATTAATAATATACAAACTAACCACACGTACAAATCAGCTCAGCAAAATAATATAATCGTAAAACCTTAAAATAGCGTAATGATCAGTTTTAAAAAGTTGTCACTTGACTTGAATGTTTACGTTTGCAGAGCCGAAGACCAATAACGTGAAGTGTGAATGTGTCAGTTGAGTTGACTTGACTTCTCTTTGATAAAAAGAAAAAAAAACAAAAGATTATCGAAGGACAAAGTGGTCGTTGGTGTTGGGCTGTAAAATTCTTCCCTCCTCATTTGAATCTATTGAAAGCTTGGATAGTTCTTTTCCACCACCGCAAGACTTCAGGTCAGTTCGCCTTTTCGTGGCTGTTTTTTACATTTTACGTTCGTTACCGTCCTGTGTCCATCCATTCTTATCATTAAATCATTAATCACTTCTGAATTTTTATGATTCGTAAATATAAACCGATTTGTTTTCCTCGCAACATTGCTTTTCACAATGTATTCGAGCGATACGGGGCTATCAGACATTTAGTAGGATTCATACACATGGTCTTGTTTCGTGTACTAAACATTACAATAAAATGTAATGTAATATTAACTGCACTTTATTTATTTAGCGGCATTTCATTTTCGTGTACAAAGTACAAATATTACTCAAATGTCGTTTTCATGCAGATGCGTTGTGAAGTTGTGATTGTCATCGTTGCGATAAAATAGAAATGGGCAACGAATTTTGAAAGTTACAGAATGACTCACATCCACCACGTTGAACGTTGAACTTGAACCATTCACGATTCACCATTCCCAATAATAACTAATAATCTTTTTTAATATAAAAATACAGTTTACAAGGAACAATTTATTTTATATTTGCATGACGTATTTACTTCACAGGTCGGGTGTGTGATCGTTTTGATGCTGTTAAGTTAGCAAATATTAGTAAATGACAAGTCATCATGTCATCAAAAGTAGGTGACAGTAGACAAAGTGACAACATGCCAGGGCCAGGCCAGGATGTATAGGGGGGATATGGGATAGGGGAAAATAATAATGACTCCATAATGTAATGATGTAATGAATAATTCAGTGATTCAGATTTGCGTGGACTATAGGCTTAGGCTTGAAGAACAAAACAACAAAACCGGATGAAATGAATGAATGAATGAATGAATGGATTTTGTGGCATAGTAAACGGGAGGCAAAAAGACAAGGCTAGTAGGCTAGACAGTGCAGAAGTGAGTCAGAATGAGAATATGTGGGCGCGCTGGTTTTCGACTCTTCTGTTGACACATAAAAAAGAGACGTGAACGGTATGGACACGTACAAAAGGGACTTGGGCCCATTTCGTCACCCCATGTCCTCACTCGTCACCATCACTGTTCATTCACCTTGCGAATAAGTGACTTTTATGTTAATGTTGTACAAACTCTATTGTGTTCTTTTAGTTTGTTAGCTACGTTTGGTTGTTCTTATTCAACCTCACCACATGACGGACAAAATGCCTCAATCCAATAAACGTATAGGATATTGGCTCAGTGAGAAAAAATCCCGGAAACTCTCTTTGTCTGACATTGAAGAAAGTCTCAGGTGAGATTTGGATTTGACATTTGAAATACCCATTTTTTGAAAACAACACTACATTATACACACTGACAAACAAAAACAGTGTTCTGATTTTATTTATCTTTCATTATTTTTTGTTATTTCATTTCATGTGTTAATACAAATCAAATTGATCGGATGTTAAAGGGCACGCAACATTGAAGCGGTGAAAGTAAGATGATACTCACTGTTTGACATTTTTGAAAGCGTGGTCAGTGATGTTACTTTATAAATACAGTTCTAATTTTGTACAATTTGTTTAAGATTGACCTGACCAAAGATTTAAATCTTCAAGGACCATTTAATTTGCTTTTGCATAAGCTCACGGATATTATTGTTGAATCAGAAACTGGCAATCAGGACGTAAGTTCTATAACATATCTGGCATATTTTGTTGCTAATTTAATTTAAAACATTTTTCGTGACGTCTGGAACTGGAATAACTGGATGTATTTTTGTTTCTCTGTAGGCTCAGGCATTACTGGAGAATTTTGAGCAGTACGTCCGAGACAATCCGAATGTCGTCGTGATAGATCCAGTAGACTGTCTCCGAACTTTAATAGACCGTTTCCGAACTTACACCATTATTCAAAATTGTGACTTCGTGAAAAACGATGGTATGCTGATTTACTATGCTATAAGAACTAAAAACACTTGGGCATAGTTAGAAATAGAAATGCTTATTTTTAATTTTATAAGAACCCATGGCTTTGTCTCATACATAAGATACATCGTACTTACTGACAGTTTATTTTATAGCTCAATAATGGTTGCTGATTTCGTCAGCAAGTAGAAACAGGCTAGCAAACTAGCAATTGATTATATCGATTGACTGCATTGACATATATAGAACATTTTGCATGACTTTGCTTGGTTGCGCAATGACTATTGATTGTCACTTTGACTTTCCGGTGCTATGCTGAAGTTGAAACTGACACTGGAATGTGAAATTATGAACAATTTAGTTGATGATCCTTGAATTATTAAATTGCAGAGACTGTTTTCGTCCCGCCTTTTGTCACATTAGAATCAAACGATTTTGAGCAAAATGTGTGCCGTCTTCGGCAGTCCAAAGTGACTTTCCCTGCAGGTAATTTTGACCTATGGTTGTAAAAGTTCAATAATCGTAAATTTAAAGAATGTACATAAAGATTCGTTTTTTAGTATGCAAACCTATTTTGGGGCATGGGTCATCTGCTCATCAGGTAAGCAGGAGAAACTAGGAGAAAGTTCTTTAACACCAGTGATATACTACGTGAATGAAGAAAGTCATTTATTAAATGAACTTTACAGATGACGTTGGTGTTTAACGAGAAAGGCTTAACGGAATGCATTTTTCCTTGTGTCGTCCAGTCGTTTGTGAATCATAATGCCGTCATGTACAAATTATTTGCTTTAGGAGATTGGTATTTCCAAGTCGAACGCCCTTCCATTAGAAATCTTTCAGCTTGTGACGGTAAATGATAAACCATAAATTAGTCCTATTTGGTGATTGATTATGTTTTTGAACCCGAACTTTGAGAGTAAGTTTTCATTCATTTCTTAAATTGATTGGCAGACATTCCGCCAATCCACTTTGACAGTGGTGAAGTGTCAAAGCAAAATTCTAGTAGCCAATTAACTCTTCAGGAAGAAAGTAACAAAGCTCAGGAGGTTACACAAGGTCCACCCAGTCCAACTGTTTTGAGTCGAATTGTCAGTGAAGTTCATAAGGTTATGGGACTAGGGCTATTTGGGGTCGATGTCGTTGTCGAGTCCAGTACTGGGAGGTAAGACAGACCTCTTTTGTTCTCAAACGTATTATTGCTACATAATTTATGACTGATGATGGAACTGATAAGATTTTTTTGTTTTCGTGTAGACTGGCCGTTGTTGACGTGAACGCGTAAGCCTAATTAAAATTTTTCTGGGAAATATTTATACATTTTATTAGTACATGTTATCTGGAATCAGGGGCACACGAACCTGTTGAAAGATTAATTGCAAATATTTTATGTTTTTCATGTGCGGTTTCACAAATTCGACGATACTGTTATGGGATGTATCAATGTATCATTAGCTTCCCAGGTACATTTTAATTTAGTACTCCATGCAAATTTTGGTAGTAAAAATCGCATTCGTACAGATTGTTCTTCTGATTTCCAAATGTATTGCATTGTTTATGGAGTCTTGTCTCGGTAGTCGTGTATATAAAAACTGGTATATACGTTGCATTATTGCATTCAAAGAAATGTCAGCAAAAAAAAAGTTGTACTAGTTTCCATCTTGAACATGAATAATGAGCTGATGTTTAATAATGAAAATTCGACTGACTTGGTGTTTTGCAGGTTATGACGGAGTTTCAGATTTTGCTGAACGTCTTGCCGATTTTATACGAGGTGCAATGGATCGAAACGGTTTGAGTGAACAGACCAAAGGAGATCAAGTATTAGTAACAACGACTGGGAGTAAAGGGATGGATGGAGCCAACGGAACTATTCCATCTTCAAGACTGATCAAGAAGACGTCCGTTGCCTAATCTAAGAAGATTTGATTTTATAATTCCATGCTCTTTGATGAAGCTATGTGGGACCGAACCAAACCGTTCATTTACGTATTGTACCTTTCAATATTGATTCCGTTTTATTTTTAGGGAAGATTTAGTTTTATAGTTAAAGTGATTAATTACAGGTTCATCAGCGTAATATTAGCTTATTAATGATATACTATATTTATCATTAAAAAATCCATTGTATTGTTAAATCGGTCGAAGTCAAAACAACAGCATTGTAATGGGTCAAATTAAGTTGTTAAATTTTTTGAGTGGGTAAACTATAACCAAATTAAACTTGCGACGCCAACTATAATAAGCAAATTATAAAAATCTAGTTTCAAACATAAGATGTTAATGTGAGTTTTTCCAAGTGTCGTGATCGTGATGACTTGTAACAGTGATTGTAATTTTGCAATAATTAGCTTTATTTTCTAAGGTTAAGTATTCGAAATTCACTGTCCAAATCAAAAATTCCGAATTTAACTTTTGTAATTGTATGTTAGGTAGTAGAGGTAGAGCTGCTGTCTGCATTCGTACGGCAAGCTGATAGTCTACCATTTTAATGGTAATTAAAATTGATGCGTGTTTGAATGAACGTAAAGAAACGATTGTACCTTCAAAAGTGTCAATGATGGGCTGTAGTTTGCTCAGCTGCTATTACAGCAGATGTCCGTGAATGCAGTCATCTCATTATGGGGCTTCTTAACAAAAATGATTACATTCCAATGGTAATTTAAAATACAAACGAATTATTAATATTTTTGAATGTGAAAGTAACCTTGAACGTGCTATAAACGTAAACTATCAGTAGACAAAGTTAACATTAAATAAATGATGAATACATGAGGAACGGGAAAAGATTTCATATATGAAATTCATTTTTAATTCATTTCGTTCTTTATACGATCGTGTTTTTTCGCCCTAAGGGACGAGGAAAAGTGGATTGAAATCAAGTTTACTGCTGCTATATATCCTTCTCTTATGCATTTTTACAATTTGCAATTATTATTATTAATGTTGCCTTCTTTTCAACAACACAAAACATGAAGACGTGTCGCACTTTTCCCCATAGAAAAGGCATTACTTTGCATTATTTAGAGTACAAGAGTAAATTAATTAATAACACCATTTCTTCAATCAGAGGAGCTTTGACGTTGGCCATTGCAGGTTACACGTTATGCTTTGTTTGAAAGTAAAAATCCTGTTTTAAAAATGCACACAAAGCGTAAAGTGACAGTTTGATAAATGATCCTTTCTGAACCTTGTCACGCATTTTTGTCTAGCATAAGTATAGCTTTTATTGCCTTTTGCGACCTACGCATTTGCTTAAGGTTTAAGGAAACAGTATACAGTGGCATAACATATCCAATCCAAGTACAGAATTACTATGATGATGATTTTTACTAATTTCTTCCATTTTGTAAAGACGCCAAATTAATGTTATTCAATTCAAGTTTATTCTGCCATTATAATTTTATTATTACATTGGATTTGTACTAACTATGTAATAAGTCCTAACGACAGTACATAGAGAATAGTAGTTTGTTTGTTTGTTTGTTTGTTTGTTTGTTGTGCAGTGCACAACGGAAAACGCAACAACAACGACAACCCGACAACCCTACTTTTTAGTTAAAATTAAAAACTTGAACACCCTACATAAGGTAAGATTGCTTAATTTCTCATATTTCTATTACTATTGCGAGACATTGAAGCTCTACATATTTATTAAGTTTGCGGCTAATTATTTCCTGTTTACTATTCTCTTACAAGGTACATCTTCAATTTGTTAATCAATACCAATGTTTGATGTGATAAACTGTAATCTTTGTCTCTGTGCATTGTTATAGTAGGCCCATAGTAGGCTAGTAGGATCTAGTAGGATGCTGTCATGCTGTAAAGTAAAATATGAGAAAGCAATTTTTCTCAGTTAGGAAGAAATTGATATTTCACGTTGGTACTTAAAGTGGGAGTGAATGGGGTTTTATATTTGAGCTTTTACGGCAACTTTACAATGATTATTTACACTACAAAATTGATTTTACTCATTCATTTTGATGCCTTTATTAAAACATGAAACGACCAACTCAATTTGCATATTATTGTTTTATGTGGTCTTAAAAGTGTTTCTCCTGCTGCTTTTAATACCATTTTCTAATGCTGTAAGTTGATGGAAGATGATGTTTTATTATTAGATAAACTTTCTTGAAAGGATAGTTCTTGTACTAGGAGAACAACGATGAGTTCATCATCTTTCTCTTTTAATCTGTGTTCTCGTAATCTCATCATTTCAAGAGGTTTTGTTCCATACTTCAGAAACCCAATTCACTTAAAGTTATTATTCAGAGCATCACAAACGATATCTTACTTTTGCAAAAGGGTTGCTGACACGCATAATCTTATAGAATATTGAATACTAAGTTTTTATGGAACATTCCATTACATATATTGCCTAATGGCTCCCTTATTCCTTTATCCTTTCTTCAATCTGGTAGCATCTTTTACCTTTGCTGCTGTGTTACTTCTTGGAAAATGATTTTTACATGCACGTGTCGCTGCTCACTATTGACTATCACCAAACAGAAATTTTTACTTGTGGGGAATTAACTGTGGGATTCTTCAGATCTTCAGTTGGAACCAAAAGCAAGTTAGTAGCATTTTTTGTGTAGTGAACAAGTAAACAACAACATTTTAATTGTAATTGCTGGTCCCACATTTTTTCGACACCTTTCCAACCAAAAATGCCCATCAAAAGTGGAAAATATTTTTTTAAACAAGTCGCCTTTTAGTGTGTTGTTTTGTATAATATTACAAACAAGTCAAATACTTTTCTCCTGCCGTCATGATTTTAGTTGTCAGTGTCAAAGGGAAGAATGCATGTATATACAATCATAAAATCACCGTTTGGAGTTTTATACGAGGTCATCAATCAAAAAATTTTGAGTCCAGTCCAACATCCTTCAAACTTCTAATCCCTCATTGACTCATTGTAATAAGTTGATCCTATTGAGCAAACATGTTCAACATTTAATCTGATCTGCTCGTATACATAGAATTTTACAGGTTTACTTAACGACTTTGGTTTCTTTTTCTTACTATTCCGCATGCAGATTTGCATATTATGCCATGCCCTTGCCGTTTATTCCGTGTTAGCCTGGTAGTTGTTGGCACAAAGACAAGACAGCAAACACACAACAGGAGCAAAATAACAAACGCTGCTGCTACTGTTGATATTGACTTGGATGGAAAAGATGAAAACACCTTATAAGACTAATCATCACAGATTATGATTACAATCCCAAAAGCCATCTTGCTTGGCCAACATGGTATACACCAATTGTCCATTGTTTAATACGATTTCAACTTCTCAATGTTCTCAACTATGAATCTGTTTTGATCCTGAAAAAAACATCGCTATTAATTTTGATTGAAGCATTCCAGGCACGCAGTTTCACACACGCTTTCATATATGAGATTGATCAAAAAATCGAACCTGAATGCATAGACAAAATAAAAAAAATCGTATATGTATGACGGGCTTTTTTTCCCTTGGCTATTTCTTTAAGTGTGATCTGGAATTTTATTTATCTGCAGTTTGAACGTGGAGGACGCACCCAAACGTCCAGCAAGATTTTCATACAAGTTTTTATGCAAACATATCATCCTGTGATGATTTCTGCAGGCGAAATCTAATCAAATGAGATCAAATGCACATTCTATGTAATTGGGAACTCTAGCAATTAATTACCTGCAAAATTCGATTTACATCACCATATTAAAATTCCATATAGGATGTTTGAGATTTTTATTAGATAATTGCATGCTATTCCTTAGTTAGGTTCTTGTTTAACATCTTATTTTAATCGTTTATAAACTTATTTTTGAAACTGAATAATCGAAATAGTAGTAAGTATTTTAAAAAGAATGAATAAAGTTTTTATTAAATGGCTGTACTACTGTACTGTATAAGTACTACGTATGTAAAGTGTAATTGTATGCCAGCACATGAGTACACAGCATTTATTGGAGTAGAAAGTGGAAGTGAAGTAATGAATCTCGTTCAAACTTGATAGCATTCAACGCGCTGACGACTGCAATTATTTATAATCTAAAGATGAAGCAGCAGAAGTGACCAGCATTAAAAACCATTCATTGTTTACATTCCATCAAGCATTTGATAGATTTGATGCTTGATGACGAGAGGAACTTCAACTTCAGCTTCTGTGCGTTTCATTTTCACTTGAGCGTTTTACTCTTGAGCTTGTGCACTGCGTGGAAAAAAATCTTTGACTGGAAGATTTGTATTGTACAAGTTCATTTGGACGGGTAGACAAGAGTACAACTGGACACTCTGTGTCAGTTAGTCGTATTTGTTTACAACCACACGAAGGAAAGTAAATAGTAGCTCCACGAATTCCAAAATCCGAGACGCGGCGTATTGCGTATTGTGCTTAAATCAACATGAAATTATTTGCATGCAAATGCATTCCGATTCTGATTCTTCTCTTGTCCTGTGTGTCCTACTGGAAGAATCTGTTGTTTAGTATTGTATTGCGTCGAATTTTGTAAAAGATCAAGTGTCCTATTCGCCCTATGGCAGGCCACTGTGGTTTTTCGGCTTGTTCAAGTTCATCGTACATGAGCAACAATATATACTTCGAGCTTGTATGCAAATCCTATGCAACAATCTGGTTAATGACAATGACAAGCATAGCCACAACAGAATGACCGAATGCTCCTGCTGGCCATAGTGTCCACAACCCACAAAGGTTGGTTTGGTCAAAATGAATGAAATCCAACCCGTGAAGTGACATGAGAAACCGGGGAAATTGATAAAGTGCTTTAATGCACTTGAGTGCTCAGACCAAAGCAAAACGAATGATTCTCAAGAAACCACGCTATTACAATAGATCACGGTTTTTGCATGCAGTTCCGCAGCCTTTACGATTGTAAACATTTAAAAAAAAGTTTTTTAAACTAAAGGACAATGCCATAAGAAAAAGGAATAGCACAAGAAGCATTTTCGCAGACGAGTTTTCTTAAATGTCCCGAGTCCTTTCTTAAGTTGTAAATCAAAAGACGCACCTGCACCGCACCAAACAACAACAACAAGGCAAAAAGAGCCACCGATAATTTGTACAGATTAAATTTTTTGCCCTGTAGCAGTCGTCGTCGCACCTAAACGGTGTCAAAAACGAAGGGAACCAGCTCCTTTGTACAAATGAGTAATTTTAAAATATTACATTACATTTCATTCTGTTCTCTTTAAGAAGGAAAAATGGGTTCGTTCATTTAACCACTACGAAGGACACGTTAAACTCCCTCAGAGACTCTTTAGAATGTAATCCTTTTCAAGTCCTATTTTGAAGGTGTGTCCGTGTATCTCACCCTTTTCCCATAAATGACTTTCTTAGACGGTTCCTCTCGGTCCTGTTTGTGTCTTCACATTCCATTCGGGAAGCAAGCGCTACTTTACAGTAGCAACTTTACTGGAGGAGGAAGGAACTTACTTTCAAAGTCTCATCTTGAAGGTCGGAGGAAACCGTTGACTCTTAAGTAAAAGCAGATGAAAAAGTCTCCTCTTCTTAGAAAAAAACATTCTTACCATTGCTTCTATAGCGTAGCATTAAACAGCAAAAATGAGATAGGAAGCCGAAATGAACCAGAGAAAAAAATCTGAGGAAGTTCACCGAGTTGAGTACAGCCTGTACAGCCTTTACATCCGCTGAGTAATGACGGAAAGGGTCCAGGAGTCCTTGGCCTGTTACGGTTTACGGTCGGTTGACTTGGCTCCTACCTGTTCCTCATTCCAGTCTGCATTGCATTTGAGCACGGATAATATTCCTTGTATCATTTGACAGAATTTTTTGCTCGTGGTCGTAATCATAACCTAAAGCTACTAAAAATCATGAACGGATCCTCAAAAAAACGTTATTATGTGTATTACCCAGCTCAAAAATGTAAACAGGAGAGACCATGGAGGACGATACAGACGAGACATCCGAGAATTTTTATATAACGTTTTTGCAGAACATTTTTCTATAAACGAAAGAGACTTAACATGCAATTCGTGAGAAGGTGCAGCGTTTTTGTACATAATAAATACACAAGTTGTTGTCGCACCTGGCTGCATAATGCTGTTGAATTGTTGTTGTAACACAAAACACATACGCTCGAGGAGGATATACTGTCTGAAAACCCGGGGACTGATGCAATATTGTAACAAGTTAGTCTTTTATTGTGTGTGTCCCTCAAAAAACATCTTTGCAGTGCAACGAACACTTGCTGGGCAGTGCACTGTGCATTTTGGCATTTTTAGTTAGCAGTAGCTCGCGTAGCTCCAATCATCTCGAATGAAGCGTGATGGTTTGTATGTGTTGAAGGTTCGTGCTTGCTTGTGAAAAAGATGTAAGAAGTTTTGGATGTTGGGCCTACTATAAGCAATACGGATCCAAAGATCCAATGTGGCCAATAACATCTCCACCGGCAATATTAAGACGATGGCAGGGCATGGCATGGCAAAAGCATCTAAGCATCTTTCACTGTGCCCAAATTGTTACAGACTTTTCGGTAGAGAGGTTTGGAGTCTGCTTCATCTTCTTGCAGCATCATCAGTAAGATCAGATGAGAGTGGAGTTTTGTGTGTGAGCATGTAAGACATTTCATTGTAATGTCGAATGCTTTTGGCTGTTGAGCCAAGTACAGGTAACTCAGGTATAGGATTGCGGACAGAACGTCGGACGACAGCAGGTGGAAAATGCTGCGGGCTGTAACGACTCTTTAGCGAAGCTGCTATTGCTATACAGGCTGGCTGGTTGTTTAGTAAGTATGAACCAGAAAAAAATGGTTATAGCACTAGAGAATGCTAGAGAAATGCTTTTACAATGGTTTGCTTACTACAGCATTGTTGGTTCGTTAAAAGATGTATGTAATGCACTCACCTGACACCCCTTCATTCATCCCCAACTGGGATTCCGCATCCCCTGGAAGATGCAAAGGTAAAGGCTGATTGCTTCCACCCACAAATACATACACCTGGCCAGGTGTACGGTGTACCTGTCTCCAAATGTAAAGGCACGTTGGTGTGAGTCAAGATAGTCCATCGTCCATGTATACCTGTCCCATGATGACGAATCCGAGTGGAAAACTCACCCCATGGCCAGTTTGATGTTGTTCTTCTCAAGGGCCAGAGTGCCAAGGAATTGTGCTCACACGGACTTTCTGAAGCTGTGTGCTGGATTCATTTTTAAGCAGCAGCAGCAAGCAAGTGCCAAGTGCCGAGTGAGAGAAATGTTGACAAGATTAGCAATTCAACTCGACCAATTTTTTACCGGACAATTGTGAATTTTATAAGGTCATTCCTTTTGGAACTACTAAACTTGTCGGTTTCTCTGGACTGGTTGGTTGGTCAGTCAACAATAGTGTTGAACGATTATTAACCAAGTGTGCAAGAATATCACATGTAGTGGTTTAATTTGATCCAGCGTGTGATAAGAAAAGGCTATTATTGACCGGTTGCTCCTTTTCTTGACTTTTATTGCTGTCAAGTATTTTTGCTTTTCTCCTGAATACCAGCAAGCAAAGCAAAAGACAGTAAATTCCTGTAGTGAAAAATATACTTGTGTCTCGCACATCGACGTGCATGCAACTTCAAACCTTCACTCTTGCTCTTGTCTCCGAGAAGATTTACAACGTACAACTATCTCTGTGACGTCCGCGACCAAATCAGGCGAAAAAGGAAGACATACTCAAACAAAAACAACAAACAACTGCAGCAATAATTGACCAAAAGTGCCCTCAGCTGAACTGTCTGCCAGGTCAGTCACAGTTACATAGGCAATTCGTGTTGTACACACTTTTTGTCTCTACTGATTTGGCGCGGTTTTGAGGTAATAATCTCAAGGATTTCGTGGTCCCTTTCTGCATCTTACATGCTCAACGAAGCAACTACAGAGGAATGTAATATTCTCCCGTTAAAGTCTTCCTACGGAGATTTCCCGGGTAGAAGCTGTCAAAATCAGGCACTCTCACCCACGCACGCACACATTCACATCAACTTGCAAAAACCGTTGTTGAGCGATGTTTGTTGTGCCTTTTGGAAAATTGAATTGTGTTACGTACGGGTGTATGCAAAACCGCAAAAGTCCTGCGTAGTGGTTTCAGGGCCTTTCTCAATAGCATTTTGAGTTTATTCAAATACACTTTTCCTAGTCAACAACAGAAGCATACCGGAACCGGGAATTACATTTTATTCCTTCCGGTTTCATGCTGCGAGCAAAAATCTCATCCAACTATATACATCAACAACATCTCCCCAATATGCGATTTCAAGTGATCATGAAGAAGATGTTAAATTGTCAAAGCTTTGAAATCATAGAAAGCTGAACTGAAAGTGTAATATTGTCAACAGTCTGCGTTGTGCGAATCTGTAGTGCGAGTTCTGTCAAAATTGAAAAGCACAGGAGAAACTGTCTTGAAAGGACTAATGTTAAGATCGGATGTTCTGTGAATCAAAATCTTGTTTTCTCCCAATTTATTTAAAATCGCATTACAATTTTAATTGAATAACATCATTTGCCACTACACTTGATGAGTGAATGAATCCTCGTGGCACGTCGAGCGCTGTCAGAAGAAACCACCTTTGTGAAACCTCCATTCTATTCTTGTCTTTACATTCATTTCAGAGGACCACCCTTTGGAATTTGTAAAGTGACAGTGTTCCAGCTTGGTGAAAGCTGTTTTGTCCTTCGTTTTCATGACAAGTGCATGTGACACGTGCTCTCAAACTTGTAAACGTGTCAACTCCAAAAGAGCGCAAATGTGGGCCAAGTCATTATAAACGTACAATAGAGAGATTATATATGAAAAGATTTTTCCAAGTCGGCTTTTTCGTTTTGGTTCACATGTGGCATAGCACAGGTGCGCTCAAAGACCAATTAGTAATTTAGTAATTGCTTGCGAGTGCATCCTTTGCTGCTTGTCACACGATCACACACGTAAAAGCAGGAGCAGTGCCGATTTTCTGAGAAAACAAGCTTCTGTTCTGGCCGACGTTACTTTGTTTTGTTGTTCTGCGTACGTGATTCTCCCTGATTCCCATTTTTATACAAGTGATAAAAACGACTTTATCTGACATCAATTCGGGCGGAAGTGTTTACCTTGTTTTGATGTGAACTTGTTACGCATTGCATTGTGTCTTATCGTCCAACCGCTCAAAAAGTATATCAGACATCAGACCTCACAGTATCATGAAAACGTAAATATTACACAAAAGCGTGCCTTGAACCATTTAAACTGACAGGATTTTCGTAATTCCTTAAAAAATCTCATCAACTTCCGTCAAAGTAGAGCACACTGATTTTGTTTTGCATAACAGAAAAGACAGAAATGCTCTATTTGAACAAACACCGTAAAACGTGTAACCTAATTTTTTGACAGTTTTCTCATCTCTACAACTTCATGTTTTCTGTATTTCCAATTTTACAGAGTTGGGAAAATTGTGAAAAGTGATGATTTGTGAGCTCTAAAAACAAAAGCAGAAAACATCCATCTTTTTTTATAACTCACATTTTTCTTAAATCTCAAAGTGAGAAGTGAAAAACAAAGACTTTTGACTTCCCTTGCGTTCAGAAAATTAATTCAAAGTTGTGTTTACGTCTAACGTTTTGATTTATCACTGTGTTGATTTGCTTGATGTAAGAATTTTATCGTGCGTTTTGTTTGTTTGTATTGGTGAAACGAGATGATCATAAGATTGAATGTGTTTTATGATAGCTGAATTTTTGATACTGTTTTTTTCGTTTGTATTTGCTCAAAAAGTGGGTTTTTGATAGCAAATTATGTACTGTGAATGTGAAGACTGCTAAACGTGTCAATATTAATTTTTACTTTTAAATAATTCAACTATGCTTTGTGTTTGTGTGGATTTTTGTGAAGGCAGCGTGAAAAGCTGAAAATTAGAGGGAAAAAAGAGATCCTTTTAGTTTCAATTTGCACACTGATGACGTGAGTTTGTAACAGTGCCACTTGTTTAGCACCCACTTTGCCGACTTTGCACAGGATCTTCATAAAAATTTGCATTTTGGGACTTGACTTGACTCGACTTCACCCAAGAAGGATTTCGTGCTAATACCCCCTCGACCTGTGAGCATCATAAAGAGAATTTTCTTCCTTATAACTTTGCTGGTAAGCTCACCTCCGATGTATTCCATTAACAATTTAAATGGTACTTGATGTATACATAAAGGAAAAAGAACTGTTAAGCAGTTCTCCTCGTTGTGAGAAGACGACTTTTGTTTCAAAAGCATGATGGTAGAGGAAAAAGAGCCAAGCTGATTAGTGATTGTGTAATGATTTTTTTTATTCCACTACTCAACGAAACGAGGGAATGAGTTGCACTTGGCAGAAACGAATCGGTGCGGAAGAATCGCTTCTATATTGTGAAGACTGAAGACTAAAGAGCGAGATAGAAGGATTTGCATACGAAATTCTTGTCTGTCTTTTGTGTTAGTTAATGATTGTACGTTTATAAGCCGGTGTTTGACGCCAACTCACCGTGGTTTTTGGCTTTTGAAGCTGTACTTTTCGTCCTTGTCAGAATTGGAGGAACTTTGATGCAAATTGTGGGAAACGACTCTGTGAAATGTAAAAAAAATGTCTGTAAGGTTCGGTTCTTCGGCGAAATTCTTCTTCATTGTTCATTCCCGTTTATTCTGTAAAAATGCTCTTGATTGAGAATTTGTTCGGATGCTCGTTTGTCCTCAGACCTCGTCCGCGTCCTCTCATCTTTTGCAGATTTAGAATTCCACTTCACGTCAAACTTTGAATACTAACTAAACTAATACATGACATTCGACGAGCGAACAACTGACTTTTTATGTTTTTATACTATTACTTGATTGGTAGCTTTTTATAGGTAATGTAGAATTTCAAGCTACCATTTTTTGCAGAGATTTATTCGTGCAAAAATATATAGTATTACATGTATGTGTATATTCATACAGTTTTATTCTCGAGTTGTGGTGTGACTTCGTAAAAAAAGGGAGAAAGAACGTTAGAACAAGGATTTTTTTGGTTCAAAGTGGTCCAGCACCAATTGGCATTCTCTCCATGTTCACACCCCTTAGGAATAGCATGTGCGCTTTTTTCCATTTGGGAGGTGGACCTTAATGACTCTTTAAGAAGTACCAGAGGAAAGATGAAGATGAAGTCTTTTTGCGCGGACCTCTTAGAAACAAAAGAAATGAAGCAGCCCTTCTCCATGGGGAGGTGAAGGTGAAAAATGTAGTCGATAGGCCAGAGCAAGTTTAGCTGCAAGCGAAAACAAATTCGCACATAGCACACAGGCCGGTTTTTGCCATTAAAGCTTGAGGGCAGTGGAAGAAGAATAATTATTCTAATGCAATGGCATTCTGTGTCATTGTCCATGTCACTGGAAATTGCAAAATGGCTAATCTGTGCAATGCTCCTCACCCGACATATGATCTCACCTTTACTGTGAAATCGCAATCTTATAAAGTATCTTGATTATTTAAGTGTTTCGCATTAGGTATTAGGAAAGGATTTTGGATTTTATAAATCTTGGAGAACTATTTTTTTCATGTTTTGTTCTTTAGAAATGGCAATTTAATGTTAATGGGGTTTGTGTTTGGTGTTGTTTGACTTGACAACTTGGTGACTTGGGCTATTCAGAACAAGAACACCACTCCTCTGGTTTTTGGAATGAGAATTGGAATTGACTGAGTCGGCTATTACGACGGAGGTCGACGGGATGCAAACCGTGCTTTTGGCATTTGGAGAATTGCATTTCAAATGGACTTAATTGAATGTAGTCGAGAGAAGAGAAGAGAGACTACTTTTTCGTGGTGGCGATTACCTTTCCATGCATTTAGTTGAGATCTTGACGATTTGTTTGAAGTGAAAAAACGCATTTTAGTTTCTTCTGTACCATTCAAAACATGGTTTTTTTCAATATCTCATGCAGAGAAGAGGCTGTACTTCTACATTTTTTCGAACTGCCCTTGACGATTCCGATGCAATGATCGGATCAGGAAGATGAGCAAGTTCGTTCGGATAAGAAACTTTTGGATTTTCTTACTGCATCAGCAACAACTGATCATTCAACATTCAAGACTGCATTTCACTTATGTACTTGCGTTATTGCTGTTAGATTTTAATGTCTTCACATGCAATGCAACCATTGCAAGAACGCAAAGGGAAAAAATAAAGGATGGAAGACCGGCAGCGTATTTAGTAGCTGGAATCCAATCTGATTATTGGTTGTAACAAATAGCCAGGGAGTAGAAACGAAAGGAACCTGTCTTGAGACGATAACTGACTCATTATTATTATTATTGGCATGAGCATCGAACGGACGACGGGTAGATTGCCTAATTTATGTAACGAGTTGCGACCCGTGGTCCTAAATTGAGGGAAAAGTATGATAGTGTCTCGTCTCTTTTGATAGAATTCCTTGCGAGAAATAAAGTCAAGAAACCACTCGTTTTTGAGTCAGCTTGTGCGTCACTTATGAGTATGACTAAGATTTTGATAGCGATCACTTTTTTGTGCTTTCCTATCAGCACTTCTTTTGCATGCAAAAATTCTAAAATTGTCTTTGAGCGTTTCAGATATTGTGTCACATTTTGACATTTAGTTTATTGGAAATTTTCGCAGAAAGGAGAATTGACAATGATAAGAATCTGCATATTTTCAACATTTTTGATAAACTGCTTCTCTTTAGTCGTAACTTCAATTTTTATATTATGCATACGAATGATTCAAAGCATTCGTATGGGTATATGAGCAACTTTGACCAAGTTTTCCAAACTGTGGAAAAGGAAATTGCGTAAGGGTTTCTAGCACAAGTGGTATCAATCATTCCAAAAAGTAATACCGAAGAAGTAATATCCAACTGAACCAGTTGACAGGTTCGGGATACGTATGGTTTCTCTTGTGAACCCTTTTGACTCTATTTAAAATTCAACTCTTCCTTTTTACCCTGACGGAAGAGCAGCTTGGTGAAGATCTGGTATCTGGTCGCTTCATCAACAATCGTTCAGCTTCCGCCCACATTTTTGGTCCATGAAGTATAGTACTCGTATATATCATTCCAATGTAATAGTATAATGTAATTCCTTTTCCGTTCTCAAGTGAGATGATTTTCTACGGTTGCTTCTGCTACTGCTGTTGCACGCAATTGTATTACCTCACACACAGCACGGTCTGCAAACTCAAAACCCAAAAACTCAATATGCAAACTTGCTATACTTACTCGCTAAGTAATGAAATGTAATCTGTGAAATGGAGAACCCACACAAACGCAACTGCCACTCGAGATTCGACTCGGTGGTTGAGCATTTTGCTCAATTGTGTTCCTTTTCCTACTCCCTCGGCGATTTTCTGAACCAAATGGTGGCAAGCCAAAACCAACCACACTTTAATTTGCAATTTGAATCGGTGCTCTTGAATTTATGTTGCACTGTTGAAAATCTCTCACGGAAACGTGGGCAAAATTGCTTTTTAAGGATCCAGTCTCAGATGCAAACTTGCAAAAAAATCTTGTTTCCCTTTTCTCATAATCGTAAATCTGGTTTAGCATTAGTATGAATTCTCTCTTTTCCCTATCTCGTTTTGCATTTTTGGCCCAATACCATTTTCGCATTCCATTTCACTTTTGTCATCCGTTTTTCCTACGCGAATATAATACAGTCGTCGTCGTCTTCGTGAGTAAGCACAAAAAATTTATTACTTTCTGTCATTGTTGCTCAGTATTGGGTTTCCAGCATTTATCCTTGAATAGCAAATAAAATGCTTCCAACACAAAACCCTTTATGGAATTCTATAATTTGGCCTTCTATTGAAAACTAAATAGTTCGTGAAAAATTACCACGCTCCAGTTTATTCTTCGTAAACAAAATGCAAATTTTGTGAATTTGAAACCGTAATGCAATATTCCTAATGTTAACTTAAACCTTGGGACTTCCTTCCACACGAACATTTCACTTGCGTTTCTTGCAAATCCTTGTCATATAAATTTTCTTTTTTAACCATGACGCATCATCCTATTTGATTAAAATGAGCGGAAAGTTTACGACATCATGTTTGAAAATTTTCAACTTGTATGCAATAATAAACGTTATCCTCTATTATTATTAAGACGTGCATTAACGTGCTTAATGTTCCTTAACTCGTTTCTGTACATTTGAATGAAACGAGATTTTAAAAAGAATCCATCTTTTCATAAGGCCAGCCGTATCAAATGACGCGATATTTCATCAAGTATATTTTTTTACTGCTGAAAACCCATTATTACGTACTTTTTGACTATGTAAATTGCACTTGCTGGCTGAGGTTGAATCAGAATGCATTATAAAATGCATTATTATATTGCTGTTGCCAATTCATTCTTTACAGTAAAGTCGTGTGTGTTGGCATTAGTAGTACTTTAGTAAAGAAAAAATTAATGCTCGTACAGGATTATTTAGCGAATACCGATGAATGGTGAATTGTTGTTTTGTCATGTAATTGATGTAATAGTCAGGTCGATTTTATTGGGACAGCAGTGTGAATTACGTTCCATTTTATACCTCCATTATGATTATATCAAAAGGTGTGTACAGTGCAAGTTCGTAAAAGCTCTGGTGTACACAACCGTGTCAAAAAGTTTGTAAAGCGATTTTACCATGTACTAACTACAGTACTCACAAAGCTTTTTGAAAATTGCATGTAATATAATACATAAGACGTGTATACGCGACGACGGCGAATAGTGTACAAGGACAGAAAAGCGTATTGTCAGCTGTATTGTATTGAATGTTGCACAGGTAAAATCTTGAGCGTCTTAAGTGAAGACTGTCAAGGAGAAGCCATATGTTGGAAATTGGAATTGAATTAGGAAGGCATTTAGTAATAGTGAAACGACGTGTGTTCTCAGAAGACTTGACTAGGCCGACCGTCTTGGAGAGCAAAGGACGTGAAGGAATTCCAAACCAACAGCTTCTCTTTAGAATTCATCTTGGTTCGTCATCGCACCTTTATCGTCATCGTCCTCGTCTTTTTGCCTAGTATGTGACTTCTTCCTAGACGATTGCCACTGCCACTGCACATGATCAACTTCATCATCAGAACGTCAAGTTCCTTTCAGTTTTCGAAACTTTAATTACCTCAAGAGTGAAAGACTCAAAGTGTAAGAGAGTCTTTTGCTTTTACCACTTTACTACTTTTGCCCTACTTACGTAAATTTCGTTAAGGCGGTTTGGGCTGAGTCTTTGAGTTTGGAACCGACGTGATCTGATGCTAAAAGTACACACAGCCAGCAGCTCGTTTACTGAATATACATTGGAGGAAAGCACGGAAAACCTGTAAACTAGAGATGTGAAATGTGGTGGACGCTGTATTTTCCAACTTGACAGATGAGAGTGTTTACAAATATTCTTACATGCTTTTACCATGGTATGAAGAAAAAGCTGACATGGTTGGAAACAGAACTCGACCCAATGCGACGCACCAACTAATGACATTGTGGTTTGACTTTTGGATAATATATAAAGTGTACAAACGCTTCCAAAACAGTTTGGTCATCCTAGAAAGAAAGGTGAACTGAGAGAAGAGGAAAATGATATAAGCAAAAGCATTGCCGAATCAATATTTACACTTTGGACAGAGGGAAAATCCCTTTCCGTGAGACATACTTACAAACATACACATTCCACAGAATGGTTTTTGGGAACTGGCTCAATCTCATAATGAACTGAAGGAGTGTAATTCAATATTCTTGTTTTGTTTTGTCTGATTAACCCGCATGAACTTCCACGCGTACTTGGCTCTGTACAGACGCACGATGGGAACATTTCAGTATTCACTGTTCAGGTTGCTGCTTATTCTGTTCGACTCCACATAGTTTTCTAGTAGACGGAATCTTTTCTCACTTGGGAGAGAAGGACACGCCTAAACAACGTTTTGAAACTTGGAAGATCACAGACACGACTTTAAGATGGACTTTTCTGAATAATGATGATGGTGGACATGATGGCTTGTAAAATAACGTGGCAATGGCACTGGCACCTCAAAAATCCTGTCTGTGATCATCAACATGAACGTCTGTGTCTTTCGTATTACTGCTGCTCCTGCTGGTCATGCGGTCTTCATAGTGAAATTCCTGAGTCCCACTTCCAATATGTTCTTTTTCGCATGTACTGCTGTGATATAGGAGATGAAAAACACCTTAATAGTAAAATAATGTCGCTTGTAAACTGTGTAAAACAGGATGGAGCACTAAAGCAAAGTTGACGTTGACTTGACGGACTCGGTCATCCACCATTAGATTAGAGAGAAATTTGGAACTGTTATTGTTATGATGGGACGTGGCACTTTGAGCTTTTGAGTTTGCAAGATAGCGACTTCATCAGCATATTATCACTTGTTATTGTTACGTGAATATATTTTGACTGCAGTCAGTCAGTCAGTTCAATGTATACTGGTTTATACTCTTTACTGGTTACTGGTTACTGATGACTGACTCAACTTACTCACAATGGTCATTACGCCTTTTGGCAGGGGCACTTGCCGTCATTATTATTACGTGACATTATTATTGCGTCGTCGTCATAAGTCGGTTTTTTAGCACGTCTCTCTTAAGCATTTTTGGCTGTGGGGAATACACGCAGGTTTGTGAAGTCATCGTCTACAGCAAATCACTGTTTATTATAATTTTGCATATTAGTTTTTTCTATAGTGTGACTTCTTTGATAGTCTTCGTCAGTTCGTTTCATTATGCTTTTATGGTTGTCACTTGCAAAAATTCTTTCTTTTTAGAAATTATTGACACACGCACACCTAAGAAACCAGTAGTGTGGTGATCGGAAAACCCATATAATATGGTATAATTACCTTCTGCCTACTGCCACACTTGTTTGGTTTTTGATTGAGAATTTAATTTACAGTTTGTTAGTGTTATTGCCAATTAAATTCAAAAAGCTACAAAGTTATCATACCAGTAATTTAAGAATTCTGGTCTTATGGTAGTATAGTTGGAAACTGTGTATTGGAAATTAAATGCAACAATTTTTTTGGTAACTGCATTATATTATTGTGAGTTGCTACTTGCAACTTGCTACTTTACTTGTAACTTAACATGGACGACTTTTCGTGCATTATTCCTCTCGTTTAATGTCTTTCACCTGCCAATTAGTGTAGACTTCAAACTGGTAGTTGAGATTTATAATTATAGGCAACGAACGAGTAAATGAGTGGTTCATGTACTTTTTTTGCTTTTTGGCACTCCAATGTCACCCTGTTGCCTGCCGAGAACACTTGTTTGGTGACTACATTGTATAGTATTATGCCAATAATAATGCTTTAATTAGGTAGTAAAACTGCAAGTTTTTTGTGGACAATGACGTAAACTACTAAGATTGCACGGCTCGGCGCGCAAAAGGAGAAACAAAAGAATGAGAAATTGACAATACGTTGAGCTTGAGTATTTGACAATTTGTCCATGACGATGATACGATGGACGGTCACTCGTTTGGATGGATGACGACGACCGACGACGCCACATGAGTTTGTTATTAGTAAGCAGATTCAAGGTTTCAAGGTCAGTCAAATAATAAAGAAAAAAGGTTTCTCAGAACGTGTAACTCGTTGTTATTGCACGGCTGTTGCTGGTTCCTGCTGGATTGAATAGGTTTAGCTTCAGAACTAACAATTACAAGTCAGCTTGCTTCTGTCAGGAAGATTAAGTTACATTTGATCAAGTCCACTACGTACAATGCAGTAATGAATTGTGAACATGATTGCTTCCTTGTTTGGAGAAGCTTAATGATGGCGGGTGTTGATTTCATTTTGTGACAATACTATTCTTTTTTGTTAACAGGACTAGAGCGGGTTTTCCTCCCCACAGAATGGAATGAAGGAACCAAGTTATTTGAGCAACGAATTGGTAAGTTAATAACACAAACACTCATTTTTTTAGGTTTTGGGCATAGAATAGTTTTTGAAGGTTCATCGTACGTTTTTTTCTCGCCTGTGGGATCTGTGAACGAAAAATGAGTACATAGAGAAATTAGTCATTTTCTTGTCCAAATTACTAGATTTTTCGTGCCACTGTTGAAAATATGCGTGTTCCGAACGCCCTAACTTCATCCTAAAAAGTTCATCATCATTCACACTCCAGGTTGCTTTAAGGTCATTTTACACGGCGTTTTGCTCATCATGTCCAAAGGGTGCACGCAAAGCTAGTATTTATTAGTAGGCAGCAGATTACACAAGAAAAATTTTGGGAGCATGCAATTTGACGTTTTTGGACCGTGTGTGAAACCCCGTCGGCAACATGGAAAGAAAATAAGTAAACAGGACCTTCATGAATGTGAGACTTTTGTCTTTCACCTTAACTGACAACAGGCTGTAAATTACCTTTTTGGCATCATTGGCATCATAAAAATGTTGAGCCTGGGACGCTGACGCAGAGAAGTTGTTTTTATATAATATATACTGGTTTTTAAAAACTTTTCAGTCTTAGATTTAGAAGTCAAAACTAAAAACCTATTTAAAATTCAGTACAACTGCAGCAGGAGGAATGCAGAATTCTTTAATGGTAAAAAGGAAGGTGTAGGATTTTTAACAATTTGGCAGATCTCCTCTTTAATTTGTGCTCGAAGGCACTCGACGACACCGATATTTTGATGAAATCTCGCGATCTTTCGCGAAAGAGACAGGGAAAACCTTTAAAGCATTCCGACTCCGACTTCCTTTTAAGAGATTAATGCTGGAACGAGCTGTGGAGAATGCCGTTGGAATGTTTGTTCCCGTCTTCATTCCGCATCTAATCTCCTAACCTCTACGTCTTTTAAGATAAAACGAAGCAGTTGCAAACTGCAATGAGTCGAGAGAGCAGAAAGTTACGTTTTTTTTCTGAGAAGATTGAGCTTTCTTTCACATTTCGGCTTTGCAAGGGAAAACTGTTTATAGTCTAACGAAGCAGACAAGACTTAATTTACGTAAAGCGTTTGCGGGAAAGAGTTACTTAAAGGAATGTCTTGTGCTTTAGATGATGTTGCAGCTTCTGTCCAAAGGAACATGTGATTTTACCGTTAAGTAATAGTAGCTTATAAGCAGAATAGCGTAGCACACATTTGAAAGCTAAATTATATGAAAGGTCGTGTGTCGTGTCGAGTGCACTTTCGTCAATACTGTTCATTCAAAAGGCGATTTCCAAGACTCTTTAGCTTTTCCCCTTCTTTACGTGTACTATTTTCAGATGGAACCGGTCGTCTTCAAGTCTTCATTGCGTCGTCTAAAGTTTTTGGTATTCACCTTGCTCCCAAAACCGTGGTTTTGGTATGCGTGTCTCTGTGTGAGTCTGCATTCTATGGCACTTTGTACTGCTATGAATTGTAGGGTTGGCACCCGAAAAAAACGAACGCTTCTTGACTCTGAAGTTATGACCCGACTGTCGATCCTTTACGAAAGATGAAGGAGAGAGAGTTTCTTATAAGGAATGACTTTTTTGGTAGCTTGTTAAGTTCATGTTTTCCTCGGCATGCATGTTGAAGTAGTACTACTCTCCTGGCTATTTCGGCTCACTCTTGAGAGCACGAGGTGAAAAAAATAAATGAAGACGATCAATCATCATCTCCTCTTGAAAGATGAGGTAAATTAGGGTGGAGGGCCACTCATATCTTTCGTAGGTTGAAACACCAGATCTCCAAGTTGGACATCATAAAAGTAACTTCTTCGCAGGAGATTATTACAAGGCACTGGTGCTGGGTCGTGTTGGTCGGCTTGTAATATAAATACGTGATCTCTTTGATGCCAGTTTTGAAAAAGATGGCTTTCAAAAATCGTGTCTTTTCTCGTGTTGTTCTTGTTGTAAAAGGAGAAATAAACATGGAAAAACAAGAGAAAAATATCCCCGCCCTACTTACTTCTCAAGTTGAAGATGAAGAATGTCTTGCTCTCTCATTAAACTGTATTCATTTGAAGGTGAGATGCACTAATGAGATGTACAAATGATACGAGAACAGACTGATATGTCATGAAAGTTGCCACATGCAGGCAAGTCAAAAAGTCTCAAGGGCGCATCGTACGATGATACAGCATGACGATTTTAATATGTGTTTTTAAGGGTTCGTCGAAAAATATGCATTGTGCACTTTTGCACATGTGCATGACATTTGGCGTTTGACGACGGACGGGTCTTCAAAATACATAAGTTTACGTTACGTTGCATGCTGTATGCTGTATGCTGTAAAAGCAATAATTTCAGAGATGGAAGCAGACGAAGAAGACGACGCCACGAGTACAATCATTTTAAAGAATCATTTGAAGAGATGACAACAGAAGAGAGGCTTTGACAGTGACATGGAAAAGTACGACGACGACAGTTGACACAGTTTTCTTGGTGAAGCGTCTCGCTTTCTTCGCTAAGATGCATTCCTTTGAATTGCCTAATGAAGAAAATCCCTCGTATTGCATTTTACTTTGCATGCCTTGTCTCACAAGGAAAGGTGATGGATGGATTGTGCTCCTTGTTGAACGATTTGCAAATGTAGAGAAGCGGGACATGACAATCGGCAATCGTTTTTGACGCCGACGATGCGATGCGAAATGTGATGTGGGACCCAAATGGCATTTTAGGATCCTGCTGCATCTCATTCACGTCCCATCATTCCAAAAGAAGGAGTGTGGAAAGCTTTATGATTGCTGCCCGCTGAAAGATGACATTTTTGGTAGTCATTCAACGTAAATTTTGTGCCATCTTTGTATAGTAGTGTTGTAAACAAAAATCCTCATTTTACACATAATAAAATTACATATGAATCGTCAGCAACGCAATGACATGACACTTGCATCGTTTTGAATATTTCTACCTGATGAAACTTGCAGTGAACTTAAAGTAGGGAACTAGGGATGATTTCAGCCGGAAGCTGATGAATGTAGCCCTTGAAGCATTGCAGCTGCTAAATGCATACAATTCATGCCAATTGCATTCCTTTTCCTTTGGCTTGCGTGTGTAATGATGAGTCGAAACAGAGTACCAGTGCAGTGTAAGACTCGACTCGACGTTTGCTTTAGCTTTTGCTGATGCTGCGTTTTGATGTTGTGATCTCGGTTCTCAATTTGCGCCAGAGAAATTAGGACTGGAGAGAAAGGCGCCAGAGATCTTGATGATTGTCAGATTCGATTGCGCTCAAAAACCATTGTTGTGCTTCGTATACATGTTTTATGTAGGCTGCTGCTGCTAACAATCCTTCTTGGCTCCTCTGTGCTGATTTAGTACATGGAATTGGAATGCTTCGACAGAGCAGAAGCTAGCAACATTGTAATACTTTATTACAATCCAATATCTCCTTCACATGGTCCTTGTGTACACAACGTGTCCATTAAATTTTAAAGTTCTGTCAGTTCAATCCGGAATGTGTAAGTAGGAGTAAGCATAATATAGGAATATAAAAATCCAATCCTCTCCTATGTAACAAGATGCACTTTAGAACCAAGTACCAACTTATCCCTTGTGTTTGTGCGAGTAAACCCAAGCCCGTCCGCATATTAAGGTTAACAATGTCACATAACGGGGTAGTTGCTTGGCGGAGGCGAAAATGTAAGAAATACACATGCTTGACTACATATGACCATTCCATTATGACGATAATACTTGCATATTGCATTCTACGGCAGCGTATGAGTATAACGTATAATTGTTCAAGTGCTATCACAATCACAAACATAACCAATCACTTATTCGTTTAAATGTTATTGCTACTACTGTCTCACCAAACGATGTTGTCTCAAAACTTGGTCAACTGTATATTAACACCAATGCGTTACATTGAGCTTGTCAAATGGGTGTGTACGGGAGGACAATGATACCCAAAATAATACTTATTTGCCTATTTGCTACAACAATGCAGAGGAACATAACATGCCACTTTGTCGAACTTGGTGTACTGTGTAGTGTCAATGTCTTAAATGTATGGATCAGGATTGGGTTATTTGGGTTTGAGATTTAAGGGTGCTGTACATACGAGTATTATTGTCTTTCGATCCTCCCATAATAGCGTGGGTCGTGTGCTTTTTCACATTATACACACCGTTATGGACCTTACAGACATGTAATTCAATGTGCAGATGTGCAATAAAGAGTTGTAGTTTACGAAGGTCGTGTTGTCCACAAGAGTGACAGGAGAAACCATCAAAGGAGTGGTTACTGAAATATACTTATTTGCTCCTAAATAGTACGGCTGCTGCTGCAGGAGCAACAAAAGTAAGTGGTAACTGGTGAAGAGATGACCATTTGGAATTGAACATCTTTTGGGCTGTTGGAAGAGATCAGATGAGGCAATTGCGCCATCATTAAGGTGCGAAAGAAGGCTATCTTCGTATCTCTGCTGTGATTATGAAGCCATTTTTACGGACTGGTCCATTCGTTGTATATTCTTTGATTGTTATTATGATCTTTGTTAAAAGAAAGGTGATGATGATGGTGATCAGTATCAACAGAAGCTTACGACCAGTTTAACGATAATCCTGTCGGCTTAGTATCATAAATGATGAAATGAGTGATGAAAATGACGATTTTTTGATACGAGTAGTTCATATCATTGAGTAAAGTACAGGTGTGTGCTATACGACGATATGAAGGGTAATATTGTGGTAGTTACATTTTGCCATTTGTATGGGTTGGCTCATTGCGTTTTACGGTTTAAAAATCAAGAAGGGCTCTTATTTTCTCTAGTACTGATAATAATAGAAAGATGAAGAAGATGATGTTGTTGGTACTTGGTACCATTTGAAGATGATCTTGCCGACACAAAAATGTGTTAGTGGTATATGGCAAAATAGCTTGGTTATAATGTGAAATTGTAATAATAAAAGTGCATTGCTGGCTCAGCGGCAAAAATTCCTAAAGGCTATTTGTATAGAAAGGTCTGTGAAAAAGATACATTCTAGCGATTGTTACGTTCAGCTTTGTGCTTAAAAAAATCTTGAGGAGGCTTGTTGCATCTTATGGTACATTTGGCACAGACAAGCGATCAAACGCCTGGTCACGTAAACATTTTATCGCTTTGGAAGACTTGTTAATGCAACTTGTTAGCTATGCCAAGCCACGACATGGCCAAACAAGAGCAATATTACTTATCACGCTCCCTTGTAAGAGAACTTTGACTAATCTTGTATTATTCATGAGTAGAGCAAAAAGAGAGAGAGAGATGAAGACGAAGGAAAAAAAATATGTAGAGTGTGGAAATACAATTCTCGTAGATTGTGATTTGTGCTAAAACTCTTTTTATATGTTTTCCCTTATGAAGAAGCGTGTAGGCTGAAGATAATGGACTATGTGATTAAGAATAAAGGTTTGTTTTGTATTTGTCCATGTATTACATTTGTACTTTTCTGCACTCTGAGTAAAGTTGACAAGAATTAGCTTATTATATTATAGGTCACAAATACATTTTAGTTGAGTTCAATATGCTTAATGCATCTATAAGTTGCTGAGATGTACCAAAAGAGCAAAGTATTGGCAAATATTCATTTTATTGCTTATTATCTTTGTAATATTTTATGATATTTGTTGCTCGTGCTATTTTACAAATTTGCACTCATGCAGTTTTTTGGTGCACTGGGCATCTTGCCAGTGCGGAATGGAAGATTATCTCACAATTTCGCTATTACAATTCAGGTCGAGTATCGTTTGCCGGTATGTCAAGATGGCACGTTTCAAAGTTACTTTGGTTTTTTTGCCATCTTAAAGGGAAAATTGGGGATTGAGTTCTACAAAGTTCACGGACTATACAGAAAATTTTCGTCTTAGCACACACACGTTTACAAACTCTTATTCCTTGCCATATTTGATTTCCCGTCCACGTTATGTCCCTTGAGAATGCTGCAGTATTCCATGGAATTTCTTACCTGAGCATTTGGGGGCTGTGAAAGTGACCACGAAAGAACCACGATTGACCACGGAATGAAAAATATGGTTGTTGAACTCTTGAACGTGATGTCAGTTCTCCGGACTTGGTGAAAATCAAATTCGGGTAAGAGTTTAGTCCGCACCAGACCAGAGTTCCATTTGGTACACATCGCTTTTATGGCAATCCACTGACGTCGACGTAACCGTGGTAGAGAGTCTGGGAACTGCAGAGACAGTTACATTGAATTTTATGAACTATATGAAAAATCTATACGGAAGTTTTTTGGAATGCAAAATCATGATATTTATACAAAAGAGTTGTATAGCTGTGCTTTTCTTGGTAGACTGCAAACGCTCCTACATTACATGTACTTCTATTCGGGCTTCTGGTTTGAATAATGTATATGTATTTATTTACCAAGTAATCATATTCTCATCGTGTGCCTTTTGGCCAAAAGTAAGTTTTTGAAATGACCCCAAAGGGAACAATATTTTGTTTGCAAATACTCAACTATATGTATTCTGGAGTTTAAGAAAGTGCATTGAATCTAAGGAATCTGTACAACGTTTTCAAGATCATTTGGAATTCTATGGAATTATTTATATAGATTACGTTATAAAAAGTTTCACATGATCTGATCGCAAAAAGCAGGAGAGTTAGTTCATACGTGTTGGCACATAAAGACTGCCAAAAAGCACTTTAGACACTATTCACTTGCACTGTTATTTACTGAGTGAACAGTCACTTGAAAGCGTCGCACCTACACAAATTTGGGCATAGCAATGCGTTGATTATTTGCATTTCGGAAAGGTGCTCGCCCTCTGGTCCAAGTTTGTTAGGATTGGTCGTATGAATTTAAATTATCACTGTTAGATTCAGCGTACTATTTGCACAGAGAAGAAGGACAGCATCACACTGTCCTATTCAAGAAGGACAATGTCCGACGGAATCCTTTACGACGACGTCGTCGTCTACGCGGTTTCATCCGTGTGCCTTTTCTTTCGTCTTAATCTGATCCTTTGATTACTTAAACACACAGAAGAAACAGAAAATGAGACAAAAAAATCTTTATCTCATCTCACCAATCACATCTCTAAAAGGTTCCCCAAAGTACCTCTTTTTCCTTTGTGATTGCGAAGAGTTTATAAAGACAGTGATTAGCTAGTTCATAGTTTCAGCTACTACAACTAAAAAGCCGCCGTGTGCCATTGTGCATCGTAACGGACGAAGCTCTTGTAGCCACAGCAGCTTTAATGTTTAGGGAAGATAAAAAAAGTGATCTCTATCTTTGTTGTGGTTCTCAGCATGGTCAAAGTCCCTTTTGAATTAGGTATCGAGCCTCTGGCTAATAATATAAAGTTTGGGGACGCACGGCGGGGAAAAATCACATTCCATTGTGAAGCTCCTCATATTCGTCCAGTTGGCTTTGTGCTTGCTTTGTTAAGAGTTGCAGATGATGTAGGAATTTGTTGTGATGACGATGGACGATGATGATGCTCAACTTTCTGGCTGCGTCCTCTTGTTGCTGTATAATTGCAATAAAGGATTTTGAAGATATGGCTTGCATTTCGGTGTATGTATCGTCTCATATGTCCTTAATGTCCCTATACCGCCCAAAAACATTGAGCTATGCATGACCGTCAGCTTAAAGAAGGGAAAATGAATGAGCAATGGCAAAAGTTGTGAAGAAACCAACAGTCATAATCATAATTCATCATGGGCCATTCTGCCATGGGACCTAAATTCAATTCCATGCAAAACAGCCATGCCCATATTTCTCCTTAGGGATTCCATGTGTCACTCTTGCAAGTGTCCCTTGTAACAATGCACTAAAAAGTACCTCATTCAAAAGTGGACTCTCATTTGTCCATGTTCTTCAGGAGCAAGACAAGACACACAGGACTGGAGAAATGACTTTGCTCATAAGAGCTAACAAACCTTGTTTTCTTCTTTGCAGATGTACTGATCATGATCATCTTCATGTTCAGGACAACTTTAACTACTACGACAATTCTCTGGAGTTCTTATTTGTTATTTTCATTGTTAGGGCACGACGAGCATCGTCACCATGCTTAAATATACACAGGAGACGGTTTGTAAAAATGTGCACTTATATGTTACGGTTAGTACAGCAGCAATGCTCACTGTGTGTCTGTGTACCATCTTCATTTCTTCATGATCGTTGAATCACTGTTGTTGCAGTGTAGAAGAGTTTGCTCACGAATTTTTTTAAGTCTTTCGTGCTAGTAAAAGAAGACAAGCAAAAAAGAGTCTGCAGGTTCTTTTTCAACGTGAGACATCTTTTCTTAAGCCGTCTCATTGTGTTGATAGATAACCAAGCGGAAAGACCAGGACAGATGCCCATTCATCCGAGCGATGCGTGATGTCACCTTCTTTATATAAGAATGATAGTAGAATCTTGATCGTTTTCTTGAGGCGCCTTCACATGATCATGTTCATCATCTTAAAGTGGTCAAAGTGGCATACCTCCACTCACGTCTGTGTCTGGAGCGAAAATTTTAGGCACGAACCTTTGTGTGCTCTGTGTGCTTACTTCGATCAAGACGTGGAAATATGATAATAATCGTCCATTGCGAATTCTGCACACATGATTTGCTCACAGTAGAGCATGGCGCATGGCATGAGTTGAGAGTCAAAAGTACATTTTTTGAGTGCTGCTGGATAGACTCTAAGAATTCTCAAGTTTTCTCACACAATGCATTTTTCTAGTTAATTCTAATGTGATTATGTGAGTCACACATATCAGCGTGATAAAGCTCTAACCTTCATTTATAGTATTTCAGTGTTGCTGCTCATGCATTCCGACTCCGACGTACTCACGCGGTCAAATATTTTTGTTGCTCAAGTCACATTTGTGTGAGAGTGTGAGTGAGTGAGTGCGAATTTAATTCCATCACGTTCGACCTAGAGGCTCTTGCGGATTTGCTGTGCCATTTTTTTCGCGATTTCTCTTTCGCCCTTCTCATTTTGAAAGGAACCGTGTGTCCGTCTGGCCCATTAGTTATCGCCGCAGTTAAATTATGCACTTCATCTTCATCATACACACATGGCCTGCTCTTCATCTCGAGAATGTATTAATGCACGCACAATTAACAATGCAACTTGACAGGTGTGCACAGAAAGGAATAACGAAGAGATGAAGCTCCATGGTGGTCGGTTACGGTCTCATCATCATCATCATGACACCAAACTATTAGAATTATATATTCTCGTCGTCTGCTTTTGGTCTGAATACCCACCGTTTAGTAGTTAGTCTAGTCAAGCGGACTCTCTATTTTAACATTCACGCTCAAATTAATGTACAGGGAAATTATTATACTGATTTGTATGAATGCGAATGATAACTTTTTTGCAAAGGTGTTCGTTGTGCGATTCAACAAACAAAGATTATAATCTTTGTGTATACAAATAATGGCAGGATGAGTTTTGTCTTTTGTGTCTCCTCGTGATATTCCTAGCGACTCATGCTGAGACACACGACACAAGATGGATGAGATCAGCTTTCGTTTTGACATGATGGAAGTTGTAAGAACGTTATGATCTTTTCTGGACCCCTTCGTGTTCAATATGAAAGATGCTCACTGTGAAAAACGACCCGCAAAATGTAATTCAACGTGCACTATTGTACGTTTGGTGATCTTATGGCACAATGTGACATAACTCAATATTATTTGCTCACCTTGCTCGCTGTGTTTTTCATGATTTGGAAGCGTGAAGGGCACATTTTGAACCAGAGAGACATTATAATAAAATGCAATCGTAAATCCGAGAGTGAAACCTTCAAACGCTAATGAAAATGATATTCTTCTTCCTTGTCAAGTTCAAAAACAATCTTAATTAACTCGGCAATAATGAGAATGCAAGGGAACTTTTTGCACTAACTGCTATGCAACAATGCCAAAACGATGTACAGAAGTTACATTTGGCATGTAATTCGGTTGTGAGTTGCGAGTGAAAATGACAAACAAAGTATCATTTCGAACAATGATTTTCTTGTTCTTAGTGAACATTATGCTTTGTTGACCCTTTAACCTTTGTGGAAAAGTAACAATAAGAAGAAGAAGCTCTCAAAAAGCTTGTTAATAATGCTACTTCCTCCGATCCGGTTTTCTACGTTTTTTTGTGTGTGGTTTATCCTTCATTGTCGCTTTTTGACTGTTGTTCGTAATCTCATGAGAAAGTGATGTCGTTTTTCCCAATCTTAAGTTCACAACCTGAGGAGTTTCTCAAAGATACTCACAAAAAAGTCATACAAAAGTTGTAACTTCTTTTAGTACTTTGAGAATAGGAAAAACCTTGAGAGATTCAGCATTTTAAATTCATGTGTTCGCTGTCCCGTGTTGTTTTATAAATGACAAACTTATTAATTTAATGGAGCTTGTGACGAAGAAACGATGATCACGTGACATTTCAAAAAGTGAATAGGTAACGATGGAGCTTGGGAGAAAACGCATTCTGCAGACCGTTCGTAAGAAGTGTTTCCATGTCGCAAAATCCATGTCCTGCTGAGATTCATACGGAGACTCTGTTGAGTCCGTGGTTTTCTCCTCAATATTTTGTTGTGGAATGGATCAGGATTTTGGAAAAGCTGGAGAAATAAAAGTCAGATTTTTTGGGACATTGAAGCAGATTTGATTTTCCTTTAGTACTATTTCTTTTAAAGTAAAAGAGAGAGCCCAGAGGGAGGACAGCACACAAATAGAGAAAGTCTTTCCATTTCCATAAACGATTTTTTCCGTCTTTTTCCCTCTAGTAAAGTCACTTTTTCGTACGTTTGAACGTTTGTGTGCGTGTGTGTTCCGGTGCACACTTACGCGATCCACGTAACGACTTACCGCTTGCCAGTCGAGTCAAATAGACAGATTTTTTCAATTTGCCCATTTCTGAAAGCAAGCAACCGAACAGTGCTCTGAATTTGTTCAATAACAAAAAATCGCGGTCGATGCAGTGGTAGTAGCGTACAGAGATTGTGTTACGAATTGGAATATTGCTTCCTTTTTTGCTTTTTTACTGTAACACTTGCTGACAAATGGTTGAATGCTTCGAAATTGTCCAACATTGAATACGTAGTACGTCCCATCTCTGATTTCTCCCCGAGTGTCTTCTCTCTTCTCTGTCTCTCTGTGCCACACCAAAAGCTACACGTGTATGTCACAATGTCACCTTATATTTATTGACCAAACTACGCATTCGAAGCATCTGCTGTTGTTCCTGTCACAACAATAATTCCAGTTCCATATGTTTCTGTTCAGACGTCCATTTTTTTTATCTCTTATTGCAAATCTCGTCTATGTGACCTTTTCTAGCATACATGACCGACCCTCTTTTTGCTCCCGTTTCCATTGTACACAATATTAATTAATTTCGACAACTTTTAGTTTCACTTAAAGAGAGCACAACGATTACTCATTTCATCAATCTCGTGACTTGTTGACACTTGACAGCCGGGTCAAGCGACAACTAATGGGCGATAGTTGCAAAATAATGAGCTCAACGTTAATCACTGTGTATGTGTACACAAAATATACAGCGGTTTTTTAATTTCCTTGATTAACCGCTCCTGTCGCTATGCTTTGTGTATCATCCAGAAAAAACCATTATTGGCTGTGAATTGAACAGATCAAAGAAACATTGTAAGAGTGTAAGAAAAAGAGCATTGCTCTTAAACAATTTAATTGTTACAACTGACTTTATTACACATTTTTAAAAGCTTATATTTTTTCTCCATTTGATGTTGTCAACAAAGGAGTGAAATGGAATTGTTTGTCGTTGAGTAGGCGAGCATAATGTTAGTGAGTGAAAAGAATACAATCAAAATGCATAAAGTACATTATTTGTGTTCTACATATTAGGAAAATGTGTGCAATTTAAAATGCACTGACTTTCTACAAGTGTGCTGTAGCTGAACACACCTTTTCATTCATTTTTGGATTGTGGACGACGTGAATGTGAATGTGGGCAGCTTCGGCGGTACATGGAAATTGCGGACGTGTTACTTTGTACTTTTATTGATTTGCCAATACTATAGTTGAGCAATCATTATTTTCCATTTTGCCTTTTCCTATGCAGTTTTGCCGTTTTGTTTTGACTCTAACGTTAACGGACAAACTCGAATGTGAGTATTTAGTACTGTGCGTAATTCCTTTGTCCACGTGAACGTTGATAACCCTTTTGATGCACACGTTTTGATGATGTTCCTTATTGTGCATTCGACATTTTTGTCAGATTAGATTCTTTTTGGTAGGTGTGATGTGATGATGTGAGTTGTTGTGTTGTTAAGCATAGTCCTCGACCCACACGTTTCATTGCGCCAAATTCATTCTGTAAATGTCTGTACAAGGAAACTTGAAGGAGATATGCAATTTTCTTGAGAACAGTTAACTATACAACCTTTTAGACCGGGACAAAAGGAAAAAAATCTTTTGAGAATATCCCGTTTAGTGCTTATAGTAAATGATGTCTCTCGTAGTAATAATGCACACGCCTAGTAAAATGTGAGTATGAAGAGAAAGGTAAATGGCAAATGCCTCGCATTTGACCGTTTATTAATGCAAAGAAAGGCTGTAAAAACGACGACATTGTTGTTCCTTTTTTGAAGACTATATAGACCTATACATGCAATTTTCTATGGTAGATAAGCTTTTAGAGTATTATACAGAAAATGGTCCTTTGCCTGCCTTTTGCCCAAGTTGTTTTGTTTGGGTACTTTTTTACTTCGGTTCAACAGGTCGTCTCCACGTCTCTCGTCTGTCTGTCTGGACGTTTCGCAGATGTGTCCCTTGTGCTTAAAGATTGCAATAAAGAACATAAAATCTGTTCCGAAATCAAATGCAAACTTTTCTTTTTTTGTTCATTACCCATTTATTTTGAGAGAAGGAGCAGCGAGCGGTGAGGATGATACTTATGACTTAATGACGCAAAAATTGGGACTTCACAGACTTAGTACTTAGGGACAAGCATTGCATAATAAGCAATAATTATATTATAAGTTGAAAATGTTCCTAATAGGCAAGGATGGCGAGGAATAAACAACTAAACATAAACAGCAGTGGGCCAATGGAACTTAACACTATTAAAAATGAAATTAAGCTATTGTCGTTCAAATTCCAATTATACACCGCTAATATTATAACATATTTTGTAAATATTTTTCAATAATTAGTAAGACCTGTATTTTAAGTGTGACATTATAATTATAATGCATATTAAACTACGACCAAGCAAAGCGGCTTGCTCCGAAGTACTTTACAGAGGTGCCATACTATAATCACTAATCTATAGTCACATATTTTTAAGCGGATCTTGATCTTGCCTACTATTGATTGAGGAATAAAAACTATTGTTGAACTAAAGGTTGATATGCTGACGTTGTTGACGGCGACGCGACATTAGTTGAAATGGTGCATAGACTGACAAGACGTTGAGACGAAGTCAAAAGACTGTTGAATAAGTTGCTCTGAGCCTCTTTTGTGACGAAGACGCTGACGGAAGGTTCAGCGAACCCGTGATTATTGCACGTAGTAAAGTACTACATTTGCGAGTGCAATGCAGTCAGTCTAATGCACTCTCTGCATCTCTTTTCTTGACTGCCACTGCCAAACAGAGCCCAAATGAACACGATTCATTTTTCAACTTGGCAGATTTCTCGTAGTCGCAAAGGAAAAGGAACGAACAAGAAAAGATGTTTTTTACCATGGTCGGATTACTATTTGGTTCCTCCTGCTGGTATCAAAACGTGTGTTTCACTTCATGTTGTTCTCATTTTCGACATTCCAATAGTTGAGCACTGGTTGACTGGTTCCTTACCTTTGCTACACATACAAATGCACTGTATCTCAACTGCAATTTGGGTATCAGTCCCAACAGGGAAAAAACAAAGGAAAAGAATGCGAACGCGAACGCGAGCTTTTAGTTACAAAAAATGTCACTTTTTAATGTTATCATGTGATGAATATGACATTAAGTTTTTATTTCATTGTGGAATTTGACCCTCGTAAATAATCTACAATAAGAGAGCGTGTTGTTTCATGATTCGGAACTTGCTCGGTTAGTTAGTACATTATTGCAGAGACCTACTTTTATGTAATAAAAAGCGCAGTCCTCGTGACCGTGAGAATGTAGAGTAAAATGTGTATCAGAGAGGACCAACACAGGCGGTATTCAACGGTTATGCGAAGGAAGTGTTTGAGAGTAAATTGCGCATCGGGTATACTTTTTTTCCTTTAAGGCTTGAAAATGTAGGACCCGATGAAATTGACTGGGACTTGATGAGATTTTTTTTCAACCCACACGATGAAATTGAAAGAAAGAAATAGAAATTGAATATCGTGTGTGTATGCGATTGCACTGTTGAGTGAGTTAGTTTGGGAGGATTGGAATTGGAAAATAGTTTTTTTCCCATTCATCGTTGTTTGTCGCTGGGAATGAAAATTGTGTAGTAAATTCAATTGAAAATAAAGAGAGATTTTTGCGATCGATTCTGTTTTCCTTTCAGATTTTTTTGCATGGTTCTCTTTAAAAAGGCGCACGGGGTATTTAAAGATAGAAAAAAATGATTGAGTGCAAGGTGCGCTTTGTCACACGGCAGACTGACTGTGCTTAAAGTGAACAGCGGAGCAGCGTTTCTTATTCGAGTCACAAGATTACAAAGTTGAGCCTTTGGGCTTTTTATACTGTTTGAGGAAGTTTGATTGCAACGCTTCGGCTCGGCACATTAACCAAAGGGATTTGGAAGTTAACACTGTCAACCATGAATCAAGCAGTAATTAGTAGATAGTGGATGACGATGACGTACACTGAAAAACTTTACGGCTTTGGGACATTGTTGTTGGAAGAGAGAATGAATGGAGGAGTAAGTTGCACTCTTATCGGTTTTTGTACTTTGGTGTCACTGTCCCAGCCAAACCAAATGTCCCTGGAGGCGTATTTTATTAAAGTGAGTTTGTTGTTCAACTGCTTCCAGCTAAATAAACGACACTTTAAAAATCACAAGGGTACGATCGTCTTTGACTCTGATAAGTAATTTCAACTGATTTGTTTGTTTATTGTTGTATTTGCCCTTTGGACAGAACAAGCTTTGAGTTAACTAAAATGATTCATGATTTGAAATGAACGATCATGTTTTTTGTAACACAAATACTTGTTTTCTATCCGGGTTTTTGGCAAAGTGTGCCTTGTCACGTTGCATCATTCTTCAGTATACAAATGAGCTCTGCAGGACTCGAAATGCAATTGTAGGTGAAGCCACCTTTGCAACTGTAGGAGGTGACGACGGAATGACAGTTTTTCTTGTATTCTTTTTTGTCAACTTGAGACTTGTTCTTTTAAAAGAGAAGGTTCACTTGTATTGTGTAAACTAAAGCGATGCATCTTTTCTGTTTGGTTTCTCGTCTTTACCAGTTGTCAATCTTTGAGATAATTTCGTCTCAAGGGAAATCCTTACTTAAGGTTTCCTCCATGCATCTTTTACCAACGTGTCTGCATCTTTATTTAAATAGAAAACTAGAGAATCGGAGTCTCGTCGTTTCCTTTCTTTATATAAGCAGCTGCTCATAAAAGAAAATGCATTTCTGACTCGGCATTGTCAAAAATGCATTTTGTTTTGATGGGAAACAACGTCGACAAACGTCACAGTCACAATGTACAGCTGTAGCGATTGTTCCACCTTTCACGAATTTCCTTTTGTTGTCATCTCTCGTCTCGTCACTTCTCCTTTTTTATACCCGAAAAACACTATTTTCATTACGTAGTAAGTTTTCGTCTTGTATAACATTTAACTTAAGCTTTTATAAATGTTAATCGGAAGGAACGCAAGCTTTTTTTCGAATGATTTTGATGATTTTCATTAACGCGTGTAATGTTTTAATAGGTTTTCTATTGATTTGCTGTAATGTAATGAGCGTTCAACAAAAACTTAACTCAAAAAGTCGTGTTAATCAGGCGTGCACGTTTTCGCATCGTGCAAATGATTGTGAATTTTGTGAATATATGCGGCTTTTTGTTTCGTCCATTCTGGCACACACATGACATAGACACGAGTCCAAGTAAAATTCCACGTAATGGGTTTGGTGGAGCAATAAGTTGCAACGTGACTGTTGACCTGTATCTCTATAAAATCATATACACAAAATATCACTCATTATTCTTGAAGTTGAAGGGATATGAGGTTTTCTGAAACACGCCGTGCATTAAAGATAACTTTTGGAGATTCTTTAGTCTTTGGAAAAGATGCCAAATAGATGGGTTTGTGTGTGCCTTTTGATTTTGCATGGCTTGGGCTTCAACAACATTCGTGGCCTGAAGCACCTTCGTAATGAAGGTCATGTTCCAAAACCGAAATAAAATTTGAGACGTTAGTTCTCTACCACTGAGACTAGACTCGAACCAAAAATCTTCATTATTTTTCGTCTGCTGCTGCGTTGGTGGTTCATCTTGTTTGCGATTTGCGAAATGGTTGAAAAATACACACACGATTTTATATCATACGTGCGACGATTTACGAATGTACTATTCTAACCATCATGTGAAAGAAGGGATTAAGGATAAAGTATATAAAATGTCGTTTCTGAAAGACATGAACGTCAAAATGTGACTGTTTTTGCTACACTTGGTCCGCCTCCTTGTTGGCAATGATGGGATTGGCTTCCTTTACGTGTTTTTCGTATAAAAAGTTCTCATTCTCATATAATGTACATGGACTTTAGCTTGTTACTCGAAAAAGAACGAGGCACAGAGTCTTATCAATTGATATCCTACAGGTTATTTTTTGAGCTTGTGTATGTGTGTGAACAGGACGTGTCGAATTTTTTTCCACCCCCACATTATGTTACACTCAAAAAGTTACTCAGTCAGTCAGTTCGTTCGGTGAGTCCGTCAAAATCATATTTATTGCCAGGAGCAAAAGCAAAATAGCTTTGGCTCACAATTTTTTTAACGACTTCAGCTCAGCTTGACAAATTTACACGATACGCCTTTGACGCCTTTGACTAGCTAGCTGAGTAAGGAAACTGCAAGTGTAATGAACACCGAGTAGTCGAGTCAAAACTCCAAAGGCCTTTTTCATAACAAGTCTCAAAATCCACCTTTGTGTCATCTGCAAAGTCTCATTTCCCTTGAGGAGGAAAGCAGAAAAGGTAGCTAGCACAGCAGGGACTTTTGGACCACCACGTTCCTTTTTTAATGTGAACATCGCTGCGACTTTAAGAGAAAAGAGCCATCACCATCATCATTTCTCTTTCGTGGAAATTTGCTACATTTCCCTTTCCCCGTGACTTCGACGCAACTTTGTCGATTTATGTTATGATGGCAGGACGGGACGGGATGTGACTTCCAAAAGAGGAACGAATTTGCAAAGTCCTTCAAGCTCTCCGTCTTCCCATATAATAGTGATTTTCTCAGGTTGTCAAAAACATTCTCCAGTTTATGACCGTATTTTTCTAGTATGAGTCACAATCTTACTATTGGTAAACTCTTGTCAACTTTCCGATACTGAAAACAGAAGAGAGAACACAAAATTAGAAAGAATTGTTTTTACAATTGCTTACAACGCTCCGTATATCATCCATTTCCTTCAAATCTTACTAAAAATGATATCTGTTTCAGTAGGTTAACAATAAACGACATTTTTATCTCAACGGAATATCTCTATGTTGACACTGCATTCTATACACACTAAAAGCATTGGATGTGATGGGATCCGATTTGCATTGAAATGCACTTCACAATCCAAATAAAGAGATGGCCAAAGAAAGTTTTACAATGTTCATTCATTCTCGGTGAGAAAGCTGTAGGATAAAGTGCATCGACATAAAGTCTCGTCGGCTCTTTTTAATACCGGGAGGAGTTTTGGGTCAAGCCCACCACAAGTCTCATTGTCTTAAATTGTGTTGTCAAAGTTTTGGGGAAGGTTTGGAGTTTGGACTCGAGCCACAGTTTGTTTTTCACAGGTTGACATCCACAGTTCACGTCGTCTACGTCTTTCCTGCTTTGTCTTTGGGAGGACAGCCAATACACTCCAAAAGTCTTACAATCTGATGAGATCGTTGACAAAAACCTTTTTGCTTTCGTCATCGAGTTGTTTTCGAAGTATTCAACATATCAATGTGATCCCAACCAAATTATTTTTTCGTATGAAAACAAGACTGTCCCATCCCATGAAATCGTGCGATCGTCGTCGTCTTTTCCATGTTTCCTCATGACTTCTTCCTTCTTGTCTTATGTCTTTTAGTTCTCTACCGTGAAATGTCGTTTGCCCGTGCGACGTTTCTAATGCAACTCCTACTTGTCTTCATGGGTTTAGCGTACACACGTAACGCACCCTTGTGTATACTAATCTCCCCATGCTATGAATTACCATGGTCTTCTTCTTCTTTTAACTTCTTTCACATCTTCCCTTGTATCTCTAAATTTAGAGAAGACTACTACTAAGCACCGCACATTCAGTCACAGTCACACATGGACCATATCATTGGAAATACCCTTGGCATATTGAGACTTTTGGATTACTCTATGGGAAATAACATAGGGAAAACACCTTTTTGGTGTAACTGCATCCTTCAACACTACCCAAATGTTGTGTGAGATGAGAGAGAACGTGGTTTGGTTAAACACTCAGCGAAAGACACAAACTTCATTTACTTGCTGTGTGCATTGAGACTTTTTCTCCAGTCGTCCATGCACTTTTAGTGAGTGCAGGCAACAGTAGTGCAAGTCTGCAGTGGCAGTGGCTCAAGGAGTCAGCAAGAGGAGGAAAGTCATAAAGCTCCAAAAACAAAACCATTCATGAAACCAAAAAGGTCTTAAAAGCTAGCAGCATCCAACGAGGGTCAGAGAGTGAAGCGGATCTTACGGAACAGATACATTACGCAGGCACACATGATTTTTCTCAAAAGGTCAGCTCAAGCAAGCGTCTTCTTAAAAAAAGAGAAATCTCAAATCTTGTATTCTTCAAGACTGACTGGAAAGAAATCCTTGTGCAAAGATAACGATCGAATGCAGATGCTGAGCAATTGTGACCGAATGGCACAAAAGTGTGTGACTTCAACTTGGTTGCATCTGTGATCTTTTTCTCGTGTATGCGTGTGTGTTTAGCGTGGGTGCTTTTGTACTGTACATGTGAACTAAATACAATTGTGCGTGACCATTGGTCTTTGAATGAAGGCACTAGAAGAATTTTGGTTACATTTGTCAAGTAACTACAGCTTGGACAAAAACCTTACTTGTTTCAAGTCCACCTCCACCCCCAAAAAACAGTTTTTACGACCAACCGCATCGATACTGTGGTGTATTGTGTGTCCCGGTGAATGTTGTGTCAGCTTATAAGATTACGTCGCTTCAGACAGAAAGTGAGACGGAAGTACGTAACTTGAGTCTCTTCAACTTTCAAGACGACTTACACTTGAAAAACTTAGTAGAAGCATTTCCCACTTTACTTTCACACTTTGCAAAGTCAAAAAGCTTTTGTGTTCTACAGACCAAAGTTCCTCAACAATTTTCAATTTCCACTTTTGCTAAAATTTTAGAGTGCAATTAGGATTTTGTACAATAGGAAAATCCCAGAGGAGATTAAAAGGCTGGAGTAATTTTAAACCTTGTAGTGATTCTATTGTGGCATTACTACAGAACGTACTATTCCACTATTCTTTTGCGGACGAAAGAGACATTTGCATTTATTTCATCTTGTAAATCTGTAACAACGTAACAAGAGCAAATTATTTCCCACAGCATAGCACGCACAGCAACGAGTAAATGACTGAATCACTTGTGCTGCATCTCTCCAAGCTCCTGTTTCCACTTTTTAGGTGGGATTAGCGGAGAACAACTGGTTTTGTGTAATTTCCTTTCAGTTCTCCTGATCCGATTTGATTTTGGTATAAAATTGACAAGTCAAATTGTGAAGTGCTGGAAAATTGTGGAGAATTCCAGAATCTTCTGTTCCAGCATGTTCTACGCTGTGTCCACAAAATGGAAATGAAGTGATGTCACCAGGTGCCAGTGGGGAAAAAGGTTCATTATACTCCGACTCGTTCTCGGGTCTTTTATAATCCTTGGAATTTAGCAAAAGAAGGACCTGTATGCGGGTTTGTCCATCACCGAACAGTTTGCAGACTGAAAATGCTTCCCATAGATTTCCAGCTCAGAGAATTCTGAGGGCGCGATGCAAATAATGTTAAAATGTGACTGAGAGAGCTGAAACGTTAGTCATGCGTCTACGTTTGATTTCCGCCTACGGCTGTGTGAACTGGTTACTGATGTGATGTGCCCTATTTGCCTTTTCATATAAGGACAATATTAACTATTACTTCAGATTCGTGCTATTCCTAGTGACCTTTTTCATATCTTGTGTGCCGAGTGTACAAAACTAAACAAAGTTCGTAAACTCAAGTAGTTGATAAAACTCGATTCTCAATGTCGATGAGAATAAGAGAGGAGTCAGGTTGGGGTTCTACAGTGGACAAATCCACTACAACCCAACTTGAGCCGAAAGGGCAACTTGAGGAAGTCACCAAATCGTTCTCAGGTCACGGCAAAAGACGTTTCAGTGATTTCTTGCGACAGTTACGATGCTCTGGACACAGGAAGGTGAACAAATATTGAACGCTTTAATTATCAATGCATAACTTAGCAGTTAACTATTATAAGTTAAGCTCTCTCTTTTCATAATTTCAAAAGCGGGTATTAAAATGTTCAATATTACTCCTTGTAACAACTTTTAACGCCTATGACTTCCTGCTGGCATGGAAAGTTGATGAAGACAGACATAACAACTGCGGCTGTTTATGAGAAAAAACTGATTACTGTCAACGCGCACAAGGCCTTAAAGTTGGCACACACGGGCGTTGTCATCTCTGAGAACCTCATATGTCAGCATGATTGTACGATGTTTACAGCAACGCACTTTTGCATACTTACATTTCAAATCTCAATAATGATGATGCAAAAACCTCAATTTGCTGGCTACTACAGACTTACAAAAGTCCATTATAGAATATTATAAGTACATAGAGTAACCGTTTAGAGAGAAAGTGATGTGTGTGAGATGTGTATGCAAAAATTCCAAAGTGCGAAATGTTTTCTTCTATTCTCCTCATCTTGCATTGTGCGAATGTACATCTTTTATGGTACACATCATCCTTTGTTTACATTTGCAAAGCATTCAAATTCATTCATATGTGTCTCCTTCGTGTGGCACAGGAGGAGCGAAAAATGCAGTGCAAAAAAGTACTGTTAATAATAATGGGTTGGTTTTTGGTTTTGGTGAACTGAACTGACTCAAGAAAGATTTGTTTTCTTTGTCTCATAAGTTAATGTGGCGCAAACACACACAAAAGGTGATCCTTTCGTGTCATAATAATCATCAAGAAAGTTTTTCGTTTTTACGAGCGAACATCAAAATGGCAGTCATTGGCCCTCCTTTTGCGTCATTTTGGCACGTTCAGGAACCGCACGACTTCTGCTCGTCAAATTGCAATGAAAAATTTTGAAGGAATAACTATTTCGTTTGAAGAGTCAAGAAGACCTACTGTATATGATTTGTGTTCCACAATCCACAATGCCAACAACAACGAAATAATAATGAATCACATGAGGCGACATGTGAAGATGATGAAGGCAAAGTCACACTCACATGGCAGAGGCAAAGTCTCATGAGCATTCTGTTGTTGTTGTCCTCGTCCTCGACTTCAAACGGAGAGTGAACAATAGTCATAATAATAATTGACGGTAATAATTGTATAGGGCTTAACTAACTCAAGAAGAAGACGGTGATGATACTCGGATGCGGACGAGATCCAACGGGATCCTGTGAAAAGAAATAGTATAGTGGCAAGTGGCAAAATGGGATTACTAGCGAATGCAATGGCGGGTTATTATATTACTCACCTGTGATTACACTGAGTTTTTAAGACTGTTGATTACCCTACACTTTGGGCGAACCATTAAGAGCCATATTAGACATTTTTTCTGTTCATTTCTCTGGCTTCTCGTCGACATCGAACCAAAAGGAAGATGAAGAAGTTTTGCGTTGCATTGGTGCTGTTCTTGGGGATCGTGACGAAGGAAGATTATCTAGGATTTCACTCCTGTTTCCTTCCTTCCAGTGTGCAATCAACTTTATTTTGTGTCAGACTATACAGTCACTCCTGTTCTTTCTTTTGGATGGAATGCATTTGTCTTCTCAGACGTTGAAGAATGCATTTGGAACAAGCTTGAGGGTTGGACAGCTGACGTGCTTATGCAGATTCGCATGCGATCTTTTCTAGTAAAGCCTTTACTTTGTTTGCAGTAAAGTATAAACGAATTTCCGTGTAATCGTCTCAGTCTCGTGTTCACGAAATGACGAAATGCATTGGGAATCTGGGTAATACAGTGGTGCACTATTAACATTTTCAATGTACGTAAAATGTCCTTGTAAATGTAATACAATTTTCTGTACCTAATAATTTGACTGCTGGGCTTCTCACTACTTGCTCAATTAATTTGCAATAAATGCATTTAAAAAAGAACTTTGCATTACAAAATTACAGGTTTTGTACGTTTTGTCCAGTTCAAATATAATTTCTCGCTAACAGTATCAGAAGATAGCAGAAAGTGATTACTGACCTATCGTTTTATTTATTCTACGGAATTTACGGAGAATAACATTTTCTCAGTCAGTTTGCAGGCCTTACAGTTACAATTTTTTTGTGGAAATGTGCTGAATTGATTTAAGAAGTCGGTAGAGAAACATACTTTCTTTTGAGAATGCTTATAAAAGACAAGAGAGAAGTGAAGTGAATTGATTGCAGGACTGATCGTCGTCGTTCTTCTCAAGTGAGGGAATCAATACTGATATGAGTTGAATAATTTTACACACATTTTGATGTCGCTCAACATGAATAAAACATGAGACCAAACATGGTCAGTGAATTTTCTCGAGAGAGAAGAGCGATTTTAAAAGGCAATTTTCAATGCTTCGGCTTTTTGGTTTAAGTGATAGAAAAGCTTTTGGAACAAAAAAATTGGCCGTAGGTTCAAACAAGGTCAAAACCTAAATCATTGATAAGATCTCTGGATGAAAAATTTTATTCCAAAGGCTGCATAAAGTGAAAAGAGAAAAGGAAAACAATAAATGGAATATTCATTCACAGAGAAAATTTAATGTTTTGCAGGAGGGCACATGAAAATGAGCATAAACAAATGATGTCATTGTGTACGTCGTAGATTGTATTTGATCTATTTATTTGCATTTTCTCTTTTTTGCCTGGGATGACCACGCCTTCGTGATGCCAAAAATTTTCAAATGTACATGTTGAACATTTTAAATTTCTTTTCCTGAATTCATTATTATGAAGTTATAGGGATTTGAAAGACATTTTAGTGTGAAGTCTTTGAAGTTTATGTGCCCTTGCACTTTTTAGCATCAAGTCTAGTATACTATACTACTTAACTTAACATGAGATAAAAATATGCATACAATAAATATTCAATGAAACTTGAATGGTTCCCATGTGTGATTACTGTATAACTTTGATGTGAGACGCGTTTCAGGGAGTGTGTCTTTCTATGTGTGCACGCGTGAAGTGTGTGTCTGGCTGGTGTGAAAGGTTGTAAAGACATCAAGATTATTGCCGACACAGTAAAGTTGTTTCGTGGAAGGGTTTGGTCTTCTTGGGCATCCCCATTACGGGGTCAATTAGACACAATCACACTTCCGATCAATTTCTCCTCAGGAGGAGACATTTTTCATCTTCCATTTCTACTCTCTCAAACGAAAAACACGAGAAGGTCCTCAGTCTTCACACCTCAAAAGTCACAACTCCCAAGCATACAATGTAATCTGTCCACTACATCTGACCGAACATAAGGATGACGATGATACGACATTACTGATAAAGAGAGAGGGAGAGAATGAAATGTTCGTTTTCTATAGGTTTCACAATTTTGGAGATCCATGGACGCATTGTTAGACATTGAACATTGAATTTTATACTTTGAGATACATGCGGAGTGCGAACAAATAAACCAATGTCACAGTTTTATTTTAGTGCATACTCTAAGAAAATACAGATTGGGAAAAATGTAAACAAGTTTCCGTCACAGTGGCTTTGAGTGAATAAATGATCTGCAATCAGTTGACTTGTCCTGTGCCCGCTGTTAGAGTGAATGCGGTTTTATACGACGAGCGGGTATTACGCGCCTTTGAGGTTGAGTACATTCTGAACTGGGGTATAAAAAAGGAAGGCTTCATTCGTTCCTTAACCAAGTGAGAAATTGGGTTTGTAGATTTGGAAAAGCAGGGACTGATGAGACTTGTCTTCATCTCTCAGGTGAATGTAATATGTTACACAATCCACCGCGGAGAAAAGTCAGCAAATCTAAACCAAAGCGGAAATGCTGAAAATGGAGCACGTAATGGTTTTCCTCTACGCGAGAGAGATTGGATTTATTGCAAAGTTATGCTACACCGAATCGACTTTTCTCGTTGCAAATGTTGTGAATCCGCTGCAGTAGTGGTCTGGAACACGCCACAATTCCAGTGTACTCTCATTTTTCCAGGTGAATTTTTCATTTTTAATTGGTTCCGGACCGTATTTCTTGTAAAAAAAAATTGGAGCCTGGATTCTGGACTTTACGAAATATAGCGTTGCTTCTTCTCGTTTTTTTGCTGGTACTTGTGCCGGTGTGGGTATTTTTTCAAGTTAGAATGCAATCAAACTCATAGTCGTGCTTTTTGGAACATTCTTGATGATTTTAAGTAAAACGTTTTGTTTTATCATCCAGAGAAACTTTCAGGAACGAGGAAAATGTATCAAATATTTTTTATAATATGTCCCACGCACTATCATTAATTATATCGCATAACATTCAAGGTGTAATACACAAAAAGCGTCTTAGGTGTATACGATATGGCTCAAAAATTCGAAAACGTTTGGAGTACAAAGAAAAGCATGGAACAAAGACGAAGAAGAAGTCGCGTTCTTTCACCGAGCAAGTTCCCTTTTTTGATCTTTATTTACGAGATGCTACAGGGACTAATAATGCACTCAGAGTCGACACACACGACCGCAGACTAACAAAGGATTTTGACGATTTATTCACCCGGATTTACCGCTCGTGTTTTCTTTTAAAGCCGCAAGTCAGTTGCTGTCCCTTTTCTGTCTCCCGTCAGGGCAAGTTTACCAAAAGAGGAATTCTCATCTGTGCGACAATGCAGAAACATTCCTTTTCCTATTCCTATTAAATTCTTCTCACAGACTGTGAACGTAATTTATTAGGATGAAGTATGTTGTATAACGTGAAAAAGCATTATTTTGTGCACTTAAGACTTAACATCATCCAAATTAATTATTCCAAATTTTGTAGAGATTAGTGCATTTTTTGAATGTGAAAACTTGTAGAAAATTAGACAATTTTTGTCTAATTGACACGACCTGGCATGACAATTGTGGAACTTCTCTTCTGAAGGGACGAGAAAAACGACAACGACGACAAGTGACGGAAAAAGTAATACTAATTACCCGTCGTTCTGACTCCATACTCCTGTTTTGTTTAGCTTTTGATGCGAGCAACAAAGGAATGTTTCTTTCTTCGTGCATGAAATTGTTCCTTTTATCAAAACAATGTGGATATTATTCGTTCATCGTTAATTATTTTCTTTTGTGTGTGTGTATGTCTTTCATTTCAGTCCGATTTTTTGTAAGAACGTCTGGCTCGAGCCTTTTTGACTTCTTTTGCATGTCATCCAGTCAAAAGGAGAGAGTCGTGTGTTTCCTCTCCTTTTTGCTTACTGGAGCGTACTATAACAATGTATAGTTGCATAGTTGCATTGTACTCTGTGCTATAGTCGCTTTATGGGAAAACGAAAAGCGGATTGAAAAGACATATTATATCTTTTACGTTCCTTTTAGTAAAACGTGTAGAAAACGGGAAAGGTTTACTAGTTTGCTTGTTTTCGAAAGGGTTTTAACGTTACGAGTTGACGACTGACGAACGAACGAAGGATGGAAGATGGGATGCAAAGGAATTTTGTTGTATTTGCTAAGATGTGCGTATAAATTCTACTACGTCTTTAAGCCGGATGTTTTCTTGCCCGGAAACATGATAAAGAAAATACCTTTTGCTTTGTTTAACAACTCCAGTTTATCTACCTGGCAAGTTTCTTAAGTTTGGGTTTCTGTGAGATTTGACCCTGCACGTGCCCTCTCAAATTATTTTATGCGCATTTTCTGGTCTTCAAGACTTCAACAGTTCACTTTAAGTCTAATCGAATTGTATAAAAATGATTACATGTTCGAGATGACGATCAACATTTGATCAAAATTCGTATTATATTAGAAGATTAACTTTCTCTTCCAACTGCTACGTGCTACCGCTTTGAAAAGCTAAAAGAGCAAGGCAAAACCGCAATATACATATATATAATCAGAAGGGGTAAATAAAACAAAGCAGAACACGAGTCCTTAAAAAATAAACAAACGACGTTTTTCCAGTCAGAATAAACAGTTTGTGACATTTATCCCGGGGTTTTGTCTGTCTTCACTGGGGACTTGGAGTAAACCAGACCAAGGGGAAAGATATACAAAGGTACAGGTTTCTGTTACTGAAAACAAATATTATTAGTTTCACTCGACTCTATAAGATTCCAATTTCCAATTTGTGGAAGAAATTGAAACTTTCTGGAGACAAGATGAAGTTTGTATTGAATTTTCGGCGAAAAGCGAAAAACATCAATGTCGACTCTTATTAAGATCACAAATCGTTTTCATTTGAGATGATCTCGAAAATAAAGATGGAAAACTGTAATTTCAGTAAAATTGTCAAAAATGAGGTCACATCAACAAAAAAGTTGTTGCTATTCGTTCTAAATGAGTCTGCGCGTCTAATTGTAAACTTGTTCATTAATTGAGAGAAGATAAACTATCGACATGCGAAAGTGGAGTATTACTATGGTCATTGCTTCTTCTTGCAAAAGAACGTACACAATGTTCTCCAAGTGATGTCTTGGGTGGGCGTGGACGAGTGTGACATGACATTAAGGCAATGACTTTGGAGCATCTCTCTTTGAAAATGGCTGCGTTTGAAATTTTTTGTAGTTGGTGTGACGCGGAAACCTTGTCTTGCTTTGATGGTGTTATATTTCTAACTAAAAAACGACTGATTTACTTTACTTCGAGGCGGCTGTCGTTTCAAATTAAATTAATGATACGCTTTTTTTTATTCTTTGTCGCTCGAAGGCGAAGAAAGTTGACTTGCACTTGATATTTATTGTTCTTTGGTGCATTAGGAATCTAAGAACTTCAATAAAGTTATTTTTTATTTGTGTTAATGAACTAATGAAGTGTTTGACATTAGTATGTCACTTTCATATTATTGGATTAGACACGGCAAAGTTCTTAAATACCGAGACAAAAGAGTTTTTTTCTACGTCTGTGGGCATTGGACATGTTTCTGGGGTCTGGGGCCAGCCCAGTGAAGTGGAACCTTCACATTTCATTGTCTGTAAGAAGTGGAAGTGACGGCCCTGGGGGAATTTGAGCGCGTCCAAGTTTCCGGAAGAAGACCAGTGTGAGACTCCCGGGTAATTACGGAAATAAACGTTGCTTCACTTTTGATTTCCTCCCTTTTCACGCCGCTATACCATACGTTTTCTTCAGTTGAGAGAAATCTTTTTCTTGAAAAGGGAAAACTTGTTCTCAACAGCTAAAGAAATCACGCTATATTATGTTTTGGACTTTATGCTTCTTCATGACCTAAAGAGATCGAGGTTTTTGGGCAAGCAGTGAGGAGGAGGAAAACGGTCTGAAATGAGAGAGAGGGAAAACAGAGAAAGAGGTGGGGAACGGAGAATCACTTCTCTTTGGAGACAGGCCATAAATAATCATTTGTATTGTGATAAGACGCCACCCGCGTTTTCAAAGGTTGAAACTTTGCCCATCAAGACTAGCTTTGCCAATCTCGTACCCGAGAACATTTAACAGTGTCCTGAAATCTGCTGGAAAAGTGGAATGAGCCGCGAAATAATTGTGTGTGTAGAGAAAATAGTTTACCTTGTGCCAACAAAAGGTCCGAATGGTTACCAAAACTTGTACAAAATGTCTCTTTTGCTCCCTGTGTGATAAATTCATTTCCCGTTTTGTACCAAAGTGTAACTTTTTGAAAAGCACCATTTTGTAAAACAAGCATTTTCATATGATGCGTTGCGATATCAAACTTATGTCTTGTAACTCTCGGTTTGTTTCAATTTTCAATTCTGTATTCATCATCACGGTCCATTTCTTATTTTCATTTACAATTTCGACATACACACAAGAAACAGTTTCCGCTTCGCTTTCCCGGTCTTTGAATTGTTCCGTGTTTTTCCAGGACGAAAAAGCAACTGGCAAATGAAATTGTGTTGCAAAAATAATAATATTTGTCTTTTATTATATTGACAGTTTCTCTGTTTTGAAAAAGACATTTTCGTGAAAGTTTCATAAAATTGCAGTTGTACGTCCTTCTTTCTTCCAAGAAAAACAACATTTTCTGGGAGAACAAAAGAAAGGAACGAGGAACGCATGCGAATTGATAAATACTACATTATTATTATTATTATTCCCATTCCTTCTCCTTTCCTTTTTGTTCTTTTGCGCGACGTTGCGAAATGAAAAAGTGATTCGCTTTTTATTGTATTGCAAATGTGTAATGTAACGTGCCCTCAAAGAAGATAAAAAGTATTGTCACAGCTCCGAGTCACACTGGGGCATCGTTCAGGAAACGAACAATGTAACAATGTGACGGTGTGGACCAAAATGACGACAGTAGTTTTTTTGGTAGCATTGTAAAATGTAAAATAATGAAATTCAGACAGATGAGACAAAATAAGGCGTGTCGGGATGCAAAAAGTATACGACAGGAGGCAAATCCGCCTACATGAACTTTTCGGTCCTCGAGGAATTTTATATGTGACATGTGACGAGGTGACAAGTGTATCTTTGCCTTTTTAGGACTGACAGAAAATTTAAGTTACACAGCACGAGAGAAAGGTGACAAGTAAGTCTGGTGAATTGTCATCCCTTTAAAAACTTTGTGATTACCGCAGATGAGGATGATGATTGTCTCAAATGGCGCTGCTACATTATTAATGGGAGTATAAGAGATTTTTGTCTATACGGCTTTATTATTATTTTATTATGTAGTGCTTTCCCTTTTTAAAAAATGATACCTTAAGTGTCTCGTCTTTTCCACGAAATGTTGCTTCATATTTTCATTCCCATTTCCAATCTTTTATTATGCATCATGATGATGACACAACAGGTGACAAGTGCCATGCAGAATAATAAGACACTTTATATTTCATTAAATGTGATGAATAAAAAGGAAGGCCTTTGTTCGAAAAAATTTAAATGTTCCCTTTGAATCTGTTCACTCCGGTGAGAGTGCGACGAGTGACTGACACTTACCTTAATAAGTCACCCACCATTTTTGCATGTGTCAAGTTATAAATTGAGTGCGGGCGGGTGGAACACAAAACCACTACTTCTTTTTTTGTTGTGTGTTTGTTTACATAGAAGGGGAATGGGGAACAAGCGAAAGTCATTGTACTTTGTTGTCGTAATTTCCACAAGTTTAATTCTCCCGTACGTTTCATTCCGTAGGCTCAGCGTCGCAAAAACTGTCTGACTTGTTTATTTGACAGTGTACATTATAATAATGTCTCTTTTCTTTCCTCGTGTGAACCATGACATATGACATTTTCGTTTTGGAAAAGAGGATTCTTTGGTAACTTAGTTTAGTTGCTGGGTGGGTCTTTGGTCAAAATGAATTGGACAAGTTGAAACTTAGCAAACAAATGAAATGCGATTTGATGGTATTATCAAATGAGAAAGTTGTATGGATACGAATTTATATACATCCACTTTATTAGTAATACGAATATCAAGGACAGCACAAAATTGAAAAGACAATTTGTGTTGGTGACATGAATGACATTGCTTAGCAAAATGAATATAAATCTGCCTGTGGAAATGTCGCGACGTGAAAAGAGTCATCATCGTCCTGTCGTCGGTGTTCAAACAGGAATGCACTAATATTAATTGTTTCTAGTAAAGTTCGGAAATCGGAGGAAATATCCAGTGAAGGGTGAGTTGAAATGAATAATGTCCGGTACAAAATGCCCTCGTCACACAATCCCGAATACAAAACGAAATAAACTATGTGCTAGCATTATATTTCGTAAGCTCATACTTCAGTGCGACGTCGCCTTTTCCCGGATCGGATTGTGTGCAGGCTTCTTTGGCACAACAGTCTTGTAACTGTGCTGTACCATTCTTTCCCAGCTCGAGCAGGTGGTGGATTCAGCGTAGGAAAGCGGGTGAAAGGGAATTGCGTCCTCCCGATTCGCTCAGTCGTCAAAGCGAGTCGGAGGAAGACACATCGTAAATTTTTGTCGATATAGTTTCTAGTGCTTTCCTTCTTGGGAAAACAACGGTACCCAACGCTGTTGGTACAACAGAGTTCTATACAAAACGGAAACTTATTAGAGTTTTCGCTAAATTTTTTGAACTATTAAAGACTATATGAACTTGTCGGTTGTGGCTTTCACACTCATTTTGTGATTGTGAATTAGGACTTGGTGTTTACTATACATGACCCTTTTTTGACTTTAAGGAAAAGTGAGTGACTGGTAGAGCACACACAACGTGAGACACAATTTTCTCCCTTTGTGTGTGAGTGTCAGCGTTGTTCTTTTGAAAGAGACTTGACATAAACAAACAGAACCAGTTTTCGAGGCTGAGCCAACCTCTTGACGAGACGGTCATAAAGTGGACAAATTGAGAGAGGGAAATCAGGATGAGTCGACGGCCACGAGCACGTTCACTATTCTTTCCTGTGATATCTGTGAAGCGCTCAGGGTGCCGGTCATCGTCGTCTTCGAGAAGGATAGGAACTCTCATCTCGCCTCCGGTTACTTTACAATTGCACTTGGACTTGTTCTTACAACTTCCTTCCTTTCCTTGCTATTTGTAGCAGACTTCCCTTCCGTCTATATACGGTGACACATCAGCAACAGGAGGAAACTGAAAAAATTGCACGCACCTCAAGCTCAAGTCCAATACTCTACTTGATAGACATAACAGTAGTGAAATGACTTGACTCGAGCTAAGTACAACGGAACGTTTTGTCCTGTGTTCGTGTACCGTTTACAGTGGTTTTACGTTCTTAAAGACAGCATTTTCATTTTCGTGAAAAATTGAATACCATTTCTCCGGTTTGTCTATCCGGGTCATAAGAACCAGTGAAGTAAATTCCAGGAAATTCGTGGCTCGCTTCCGGAATATTTACGAAGGAGAAAAACTCCAACAAAACATTAATAATTAGAAACATTTCCTTTTGCTTACTTAAGAACATTTTCTTCTAAAGTAAGTACGGTTGATTTCATCCCCAGTTCTGTTTGAGTGTACGTGGGCTGCTGTGTTTGACAAAAATTACTGCAGATTTAGTAGAATTGCCCCAATTAAGCACAATGTTGACGTGCATGTACCAGTCGCCCATGCTCCTGGGCAAAAACTGTTTGCTCAAAGTGAACAGAGAAACCAAGAAGGTCATCGTGAGTAAATTTTCAGACGAGAAAGGTGGAAGAGTTAAAATAGAAATAGCATCTACGTCTGGTCGTTTTTTGAATGGTACAACATCCGCCACCGCGGCCACAATTGCCGTCCAAGATGAAAACATTTCGGTAAGAAACCCTGGCTTTTTTACGATTGTGATCCTATTCTGAAAAAAAGTGCATAGATATTTCCACGTCTCTTGTTTGAAAGGGGGAAAGGTGTAATAAGTTTGGGTTGCATCTTACTTTTAGAAGAATCTAGCATCTTAGCCCATAATGGAATAAGTGAAAAGAGAATTTTCTTGGCCCATACAGCTCCTTTCGTACCTTTTCAGCATTTTATTCACGTACATGCTCCGACAGGCACACGTCTCTTTCGGCTTTTCAAATTAGCCGTCGTCCGTCCGTTGTTGCATTGTTATAGAGTTTTTTGGACAGTAGAAGGAGAGAAAAGGTACTACCACAAGGCGCTAACCCAACTTCGCCCTTCAATGTCAAGTTTAAAACAAAGTTAGTTGTTAGTTTACTTTGTATGGTATTACGTATTACTATACTTTTTCTTCGGGGATTTGAGTTCAGTACATACTTAATTTGCTGTAAAGGAATTATTCAGGACTCAGGAGTAGTTGAACTTGAAGTTGCTGCTCTGAAAGTACTATAAGAAAATTGTGTTCTCTTGAAAATACACACGTTGTGGACAGGAGTCTCGAAGTGATTTTCCTTAGAGATAAATTACTGTGGCTCCATGGCTTATCACCGTCGTTACTCTTGCAGTATTGAAAGGGCGAGCATGCCAAGGTAAGAAATGTAAGGATGGACGACGGAGATAAGGAACCCGAAATCCAGTCTCATCAAATGCCTTTGTAATGTTTGAGTCAGTCGCCAGGAATGAAATGAGCTTCGTTTAATTGTCAGTACAGAGAAGAGGCTTATTGTGACTTTCAGTCGTTTCAGTGACCGATGCAATAGGCCAGTAAGCCAGCAATAGTCTACTACTTCTCTCAGGATTCTGTAGTATTTCTTCCATTCAATTCTGTCATTTGGGTTTGAGTAAATTCGGAAATCCGACAGGAAATCATTTTTTACTGTACGAACATGGAAGTTCATAGTAACAACTATTGCCTGAAGGAAACTTTCGAAATTAAACTTATATTTTTAAAATCATATTTGAAAGTCGTAGATCCACAACACAATAAGGATTTGAGGACCTTTCCTATGATTTTGGTGGCCTTATTTTCTGTACAATAGATTAATTTATAGAAGTAAGATAAGAAAATCTCATTGTGAATTCACAAGAATCTCCACCAAGAACACAAAAGGGGAAAACTGAGACTTTTTATCAGCATGTCTCTTAAGGGACATGATTAGGTCGTTGGGGAGTTTCGTTTCGTTTTTAAAAAGTGGTTGTTGTAGCCAGACAAGAACGAAAAGAATGGAAAAGAAAAGTTTTTATCATCAAATGTTTCCAATGAGGCAAATCCCTAGAATGTTTGTTTTTACATGTACGTGTGACCTGAGGTTGAAAACCCGGAAGTTTCGTGCCTGGATGGATGAGCAGAATGACGAAGCTAATCGACCCTAAAGCGACCCGTACTTTCTTTTCAATCCAAAAATCCCCTAAAGTACTTCATGTGACTGGAATATAAATAAAGAAAGCTTTTTTGGTAGATTAATTATTTGCTCTGGACTCATTGCCTGCTTCATCAGACAGAGAGCATGGCTTTAAAAAAGGAAACTCTTTCTTTCTGGTTTTCGAGTGAAGAAAACAATGAAATGAACGCCAGCACACGTTCCTATTTTCAAACCCAGACGAATATAAAAGTGTGAGAGCTTGTATTGTGTTTCGAATACAAAAGGCTACCATATTCCCAGTTTCCCTCGACTCCGGGTTGAATTTTGAATAGTAGCACGGGGAGGAGGTGATTTTGGTACTATTTTAGTATATTTTTAGCATTTATTGTTGTTTTCAAAGGATATTTTCACTTTTTGGTGACAGAGACTTCAATTCTGCCCTTTTGCTCTTTCGTTTTACATTCATAGAGTAACATTTTGAACGAAACGTCAGGTGTTAGATTTATTTGTTATTCACTTACATTATTTGATACACAATGAAACAGAATGGAAAGTCTAGATGGACAAACGAAGAAAACGCCTGACGCTGCTGCACTCGGGATAAATAATGACAATGGGAATAAATAAACGGGTTGTTCATTAAAGGAAAGTGAATGGAATGGAAAAATTAACTTGGCACGTTTGAGTTCGGTTCAACTTGTGTTATTCTGTATCTGTATATTCTGTATATATTATTCTGTTCTCTCTGTAGAGTTTTTGAGTTTTCATCCAGACGAAAGGAGCGATGATTAATTCAGATTTCAATATACTGCAGCCGAGTGTTGAAGTGTTGGTTTTACGTTATCCTTACCCACGTGCTTGCATGTTTAATGCTATATTTGTATAGATTCAGTTGAACCGGAAGTGTTAGCGCTAGTCAAGGGGAAAAGCTCATCTATCCTACACTGTGAGAACAAGCTGGGTGCCTCTTCTCTTTCCCATTTTTCTTTGTTAAAACTTTCATAAGCAGTGACAAATTTTCCTCTTCTGACATTCTGCGTTTTCATAGCTGCAGTGTGAGAAGTCTTTCGTCGTGTGAAAGTAAACTTATACCGTTGCCGGAATGGAACGTTGTACGTGTCGTCCGGACGTAGTAAGTTGAGTGTTGAGGGTATTGTGATTCCTCCCGACGTCGCTTCGTCGACAACCTAGTTTTTGGGTACGAGCACATACCATGCTACCCGGCTCAAATTTCGGGTTCTGATGAGTTGATGTTGATGTGTTTCCTCACTGCATTTCTGTCACGGATGCATGCAGGCAGGCGGGCGAGCGGGTAGGTCACGAAACGAGTACAATAGTTTTTTGGGGGGACGGGGAAATGAGAATTTTGAGAGAATTGAATTTTTGGAGTTGCCAACAGTATAGGCATGGTTATAGCATACCTTAGCAGGCATTTAGTATTGTCTTTTCAAAACAAACGTAGTATGAAAGATTATTGTACTACTTTTATTTTATTCTAGGTTTTTTTAGAGTGTCGAAAAGATTCCTAGAGAAATTGATTTGGAAGAAAAGAAAAAAGTCTTATTGATAGATAAGCCGCTTGTGGGCACTGGAGATTTGATTCGTGGGAGTGAGTGAGTGACTCGTCCTGGACAAAAAAAAATCAATGAGAAATCCTTTCAAACGAGAGAGATTTTCAATCACCGGAGAAATCGCTCAGTTTCTTCCTCATTCTCAACTTGCTTCGCGTGGAAATGTACGGAGCTTGTGTATGTGAGCCTTTAGGCAATTTTCAAAGCGGAAAACAGCAGAGCACGAAAAGAGAATTACATTTGAAGGATTTTTTGGAGACTAGAAGGGAAATTAAACGGTTGATTTCCACCAAAGTCACAAGATTGGATGTAAGATAATACTCAAAAGCTAAAAGAAAAGGAGGATAGGAAGCTTCTGTGAACGCCACAGCTGCCAAGGTTGTCTTTTATGACGACTTGGGAGCAAAGTGAACTCTAAAATAATAATGAAGAGACTTTTCATGGGACAAAAGCTTGAAAAGTCAAAAGGCTTTTGCCCATTCGTTCCGGTTCCTTTCCTTTTTTCTTCTGTTCCTTTCTCCGTCTTATATTTTCACATTTCCCCAAATTTTGCGCTGTGCAAATCTTAAAGCTTCCTCAGTACTCCCGTTTGTGACAGCACACAAAGAATCTCTTTACTAAATGTCGAAATTTTCCGAGTACACGTATTTGCATTAACTTCCCTCCTCCTGGTAGAAAAAAGCCACAAATGTTGTGAAAGTCCATGAGTCATGATCAATATAATCATTAACATTGACTGTGTGTCATGTCGTGCAGTCACACCATGCAACTAAAAATCCAGTTTCCGAAAAGGTATCGCAAATGGGAAAAGGTTGATGACTCAAAGGACCCTTGCTGACTTGAACACCGGAAATGCGTTAGGTGAATAGTGGATCGCTACAGTTTCCCTGATACATTTTTTATACTTTACGTCGGGTTAGTACGTTTCTACTTTTTGCCGACAGCTTGCAATGAAACAAAAGAATGGGAGTATTACGGATGAGAGATATAAGAAGATAGTCTCATTTAGAAACACATGGTTTTCAGCGTCATCACGTCTTTCATTTTGCTCCAGCTGTGCCGCTCAATGAGTGAGTTTTACCGGTTGGACAGAGAAATTGAATCTACTTTTATTCGCCTTGACGCAGATAGCCCCGTGAGTCGCCCACGTACAATTAGGACAAAAAGATAAACCGTGGCAGTCTAAAGCCTTGTGACATACGAAATGCAGTAAAACAAACAATAATGGACCGCAGCAGAGAACCTGCACTGGAAATAAGGAAGGTGTGATTGTCGCAAAAGACTCTTCTTTTGCGTGTTCTCTTGGAATTGGTAATAGTAATAGCACAAGCCTTTTTGCAGCTGCTACAAACACTACGATATGATACGCTTTTTCCTCCTTTCTTACGTATTACTCAGAGTCAGTCAGTTTCACATTATAATTCTAGACAACTGCATCCCGCGCGGTCTCTCTTTTTCCTTCTTTTGCAACGTCTCTCATTTGACGAAAACGAAATCGCCTTGTCAAAATGTGCCCAGGAAAATTCTCGTGTAAAGGTAGTATGCACTACTATACTGTACAAGTCCTTTTTAAAAGACATCTACTTCTCAAGTTTTATTATTTTTTTTCTGAAAAGAAACATTATATAATATACGAACAAGTAAGTCGTAAAGGATGAAAAGCAAGATGAGAGCGAATAGTGAAATACTTAAGTTTGTCTTAAGAAAGAAGTCCATTTCTCATTCTCGTCCGTGCGTTATGACATGACAGACGAACGGAGTGTGAGGAAGAGAAAGAGCGAGCCTCATAGGCTGTTTGAGGAAGCCAAACTTATCTGTGTACTTAAGTCATGAGGGAACTTCACTGCACTCTCCTTTTCAAATGAATGAGGAGGATTAGCCATTCATCCCGAGAACATCCCAGTTTTCCACTTAGACTTCGCTCCTGTGGTTAGAAATCCTTACATAAAATGAAAAAGTTACTTTTTAGTGCAAAATACAGTAAGTTTCCTTACAACACAAATACACAGTACGTTTTGGTTGTTTGTATCGGCAGGTTTCATAAGGCGCACAACCGTACAAAGAAAGGTAGGAAAATTGCGTCAAGTGGTGAAGCTGAGAAAAAAACTATTAAATCTCAAAAAATGCTATAAATCCTTTTCCGTCTCTGGCTTAAGGTTCTTTTTTGTATGTGCGCTTTTTGCGTAAAACTGTAAGACTACATTGCATTCGGAGAAAATAAAAAATAGTAGAAGACAAGAGATTGCTGAAAGGTTGCTTCTTATATCGGTTGTACGCTTCAACAAGATATATTAGCTTTGTGACCGTCATGCCTACCTCACTAGGCAACTGGCATCTCAATCCGTTCATTTTTTTTTCCTGGAAAAATACCTTACCGAGGATTTTGTCTTTTTAGGTTCTTTCATCTCCGCCGCCGCCTACAACAAAACGTTATATTTCAAAAATAGTCAATATAAAATTGTAGAATTGATAGATTTATTTGTTGATCTATAACATGTATTATTATCGGTATTCGGTAGCTGTGAAAAACTGAAAAACAATGAATTGTTATTGTTGAGGAACCCAAACCCAAACTCAATACCCGACCCGGCCGACACCGACCGAACCAAGAAGAGGGACCATCGTTTTTAATTCTGAGGTCTTGAACATGCACGATTGAGTTGTCTCCATAGGCATTTTCATATCCGGACTTGCGAAGGCGTAATCCAAAGTTCAATTTCCGTTAGCTACGTAATTACGTCGGAGGTACAGGGACGGGAATGTCACATAGACAATTTCGGAAGAAAAAGCACACGTAGTAGATTGCCTTCAACCAACTTCATTCAACGTGTGTGAAATAAATGGGAAAGTTATGACGTTTTGTACTGTCTGTGGTGTGACCAATGACGGGTCATATAAATCTGAACGACTTTATAACGAGTATAGCACAAAAGAGATCGTGGGGAAAATACGAGAAGAATGACCGCCTAAAAATGTACCTAAAGTAAAAGTAGCCCGCAGAGGTTTTACGATTATTTCGTCAATCTCCCTCCGAGTCTTCGTCGTCAGTCTGACGAATCGAAGGATAAACTGTGAGAGAAAGGAGTGCGACAGAAAGATTTCGAAGACGACGCTCTTATCTTATGAATTGGGTTTGGTTGTTGTAAGAAGAGGACGCTTTTTCGACGTAGCGACGTTCGACTTGAGACGGTCGTTTGAGCTGTTGGAAAGAATGAGTGTGATCTCTGTAGGGTTTTTGACTCGATGGTCACTCAGTCCGTGGACTTTTGAGACCATTCGGCTCTATCGGACTGTCGCTGAGGATCTTGAGCTTCTTTTTTTAGTCTCAAAGACGACGAAGCACTCGAAGAGATTCCAGGAGAGCTGCTCGGACATTTCCTGAAGATGGAAAGAGTAGAAATCCTGCAAAGCTTTAAAGTTTTAGGAATTTGAAGCGCCTAGTAATGTTTGTCACAAAACTAAAAGTGTGAATTTGGTTCGTTCTTGACTGAGTGAGCGAATCTCCCAAAAGGCCCTTGTACTTACAAGGGAATTTGAAATCTGTCGTGCATGCCTGAGCATCGCACCTCGCCTTTAGTCTGACAAGAAGGAAAGACAAGTATAAAGAAAGAGCGAAAAGGAAGTGTTTGCTTTCCACGAGGGACAACGAAGCGACAAGGGTCTCCTTTCTTGAGAAAATATAAATGCACGCAAAGTGATTGCACTCTAATCCCTTTCTTTGGTGTGAAATCGTGACACTTTGAGTTTCGCAAGTAAAAAAGTGAGGCAGAGAGATCGATAAGGATTTTTTCTTATGCATGCATCATCTTGTCCTTTTATGGGTTGATGTGAACATGAAAAAAGACGAAAGTAAAGAATCTGCTTCTTTTCTGGGGTGAGCTGCGAATGTGATCGCGGCTTCTCCGGAGAATCAACGCTCATCTCCATTCTCTTTCCATGGACGATGGTTCCTTCCTCCTGTCCCTTTTTTCGTCTCGTTCTAACTCTCCGAACCGACGCGCTGTATTCATTTTAAAAGACAAACTCACTTCGTCTCTGCCCTTTGCTTTTCACAGCATAAGCTTGGAAGGAGAATGTCAATTTTTTTCGGGTGCTTGTCTCTTCGTGCGAAAAGGCAGCGCGAGTCATTCCGCCTTTTATTTCACTCCGGCGGCGGATGTATGAAGTTTGCTCGGTGTAAGATATAGTCCTCTTTCTGGACTATCTTATTGCTGAAAAATTCCATTAGAGGATTTATCTCGCGGTGAATCTTCTCAAGTCCTTATCACACTTCCAAGCTGAGAAGATATGGAAAAACACACTTTTACTTTCATTCAGGATGCCTTCAGGTTATATACGGGCACTTTTAAGCTTTCCCATTCAAAAATTACATGCCAACCTTCTCGAATCGGGCAGTTTCACTGTGGGAACTGTGAATATAAGCATCAAGCCTGAGCTTTCAACTTCTAACTTGTTCACAGAAAAATAGACTCTTGTTTCATGCTTCTTCGTGTCCGAAATGAAAACTCACTTTTCACCACGTGCAAAAGTGTGAGGTAAACAAAAAAGACAAAAAACCTTTGATACTCATCCTTTTAAAAATTCTTCAGTGCAGCGTTTCGATTAAAATGTACACGTAATTTGAATAGAAAAGTGTATTTTTTTCTAACTGATGCACAGTGAACACACGAAAAATTCATCAGCACGTGTCCTTAGTCTAATCCTCATCCCATTCCTCATCCCTTATTTGTTTTATATGCCAAAAGGGGTATTATGATTTGCTTATTATGGTTGGTTCAGCGACTTCATTCGCGCTCACTGAAAGACTTGATGGGCCATTGTGTACATACTAATGCATTATCATGATGACGAAGACGTTGATCATTCAAACTCCATCTTCTTTTACGTGCCTACACACTTAATAAGCACAGGCTAAGTGAGATGAGCTTTTTTGTCTTATAAAATCTTATAAAATATCATCATCACCATTTTTGCGTTGTTTCACTATTCACTATAACTGTGTGAAAATTCTTCACTTCTCAAAGTGCTCAGTTAACAAGATCTTGTTTTTTTTGCCATCCCATCATGCGAAAAAGTCTTCTTTGTACATGATCTGTGTGTCCTGTTTACCTCCAAAATTCCCCAGAGTTCCAGCTACGCCATCATTGTTATCTCACATGCAAAGATAATGGACCGTTCCGTTACCTGTTACAATTTACCCTACATTTTATTTTCACTTCAGAAGTTTTACTATTTCTGGCATTTCGGTTATAATCTTATATACGGAACAACACCCTTTCCTGTAAACGAACCATTTTGGATAATAACTAAACAACATAAAACATACGTTTTTGTTGTCTTGTCGGGCGTGGTGTTTTTTTTCCGGTATGACTCAGTGGCAAATGGAACACTGATGAGCGCTGAAAGGCACACGTCATTTCCATTTCACATTTCGGTTTTTTTCCGAGTGGTAGTAGCATTAATGCGTTCATGATGGGGAGGGGAATGTTCTTTTACGGCAATGGTACCAAGTGTCAAATAATGATTATTTGAGATGAAACACAACACCAGGTGCTCCTGAGGTGGGATGAGTAATGAACAGTGGTCATTGTGTTTACACTCCTTGGTTTTGTGTGCCATGTGTACACATTTGCAGTACGGTCCCTTATTATTAGTCGGACTCGGGTTTACGTGTATGTACACATGACGAGATACTGGACTCAGTGAATCGAATGACCCATGGGAAATTGTCAGGTGGTTCCAGGCTTTTCGGGTTACATTACTAATGCTATATAAGTATAATGTCGTCATTAGTTATGGGTTATGGAACATGCTAGCCTTCTGTTTTATGGTCACTATTTCTATTACCAAGAATTGTTATTGGCATTTTGAGGGAATAATGTCGACTATACTGGACTGGACTCCAATATTGTTTCATATCCACTGGTCATACCGTGTTTGAATAAGGATTTTTTCGTAATATGGAATCGAAAAAGCCCTCAGGTGCATCAAAAGAATTTTCTAGTAAAGTTGAAGTCTGAAGTCCAGCTGGAATTTGTTTACTATGAAAAGTCAATATTGGGACCGAGTGTCGAAAGTCGAATCCTCCAAGCTAAGCTCGAATCTCTTCGTTTTTCTCCATGTTCCACTTTTTTGAAGCGACTTATTCATGTTCGCAGTCAAACTGTATTTTTTGCAGTAATATGCTACGATGGTGTTGTATGAACCGCTGTTCGCTTTCTGCGAACCGTTTTTATCAAAAGTTTATGTAGTAATGATGCCAATTGCATTTCGTTAGATCATGAGAATTATTTTATAAGCTGCATTTTTGTCGTTGTTGTCTTTTGTGAAAAAATATGTACAAAATTCTTTGTTGTTGACAGCTCAGCAGACTTTGAGTATTGAATGATATAAGACACGCGTGTGGAAATTCCTTTACAAGTCTTACCGTTTCCCCAAATGTTAGAACATCAAAGACAGGTTGAAGGGGAAAACGAAAGCCTCTCCCTTCAACTTTTTCGAATGAAACAGAAAAAAGAAAGTCTTAAGGAAACGAACGGGGACTTGCTTTGTACGTGCATTTAAGCGGAAGCGATCTGCAAAGATGTACAACTCACATTTGGTTTTGTGCAGGACCGGAGTGGAAACGTTCAAGTCATGTTGTCACATTTTCCTATGACAGGACGTTTTCATGATAAAATAGAGAAAATATCGACATGGAGTTTTTTGTATGCTCGGAAAAGGGAAAAGACATACCAACTTTTTTATTTTGCCAACTTCGTTTTAAGGTCGGGGTTTGTGTACACGAAGACGTCCGTTATTTGCATGACATGAAAAGTTTATGAACAGACGTGATCCTTGGAGTATTCTTTTATTTTCTGCGACTTTCACATTCACACATTGCAATAGTGCAAAATTCGGAGACGGCATGAGCACAGCACAATCGACTCGTCTTATCGTCACAACTAAACTGTGACCGTTTTCGTCTTGGATAACTTACGAAATGTATGATACAACAAGCAGCCTTTATTCGGAGACAAAAAGGCCGTTGTTCCTGACTCCTACCGCCAACACCAACGAAAATGAAACGTAGCAAAACTTTACTATTTGCAATATAATACATTAAGACACCACCCGAGTATTTCGCGCTCCTCGGTGGGTATTTCCTTTTTATACGCCGTATCACCGAGTTTTGTACTTCCGTCGAATCTTTCACTCTTCACAAACATTGGAGAGAAATGGCTCAGTTGATTAGGCCAAATTGAATGGCTGACTTTTACGGTCTCGTCTCTCGTCCTAGCGTGCGTGAACCTATAGTGCATTTTACGACAAAACGTGATGATTTTCTGTTTTATAAAAAATATATGTCAAGAAGCCCCTTTCAATAAAACTTTGAAGATGACGCACTCACAAGCAGATTTTGTGTTTGCTATCATCATAAAAAAACCTATTTTTCCGAAGGAATAAGAAAATGTTCTTACAACGAATGGAAAATGGGTCCAATAAACACAAAAACGATATGAATGACAAGACATGCATGACGAAAATGACGTTACTCAAGTGGATATTTACATTACGGAGGTTTTGCCATTATATTCTCAGTATGTGGAGAAATTGAATGGCTGTAATAATATTAGGAATCCAGGAGACGGATCTCACACTGAGACATAAGCGATGAGATGACGATGAGGCAACACACAACTGACAGAACTACTACTGAGCGATCGATTTGCTTCACTCTGATCCATTTATGCTAAGCACCTCCATTTTGCTCCAGTCTCCAGTCCGAAAAAGGGAAATGTAAATGTAGTCGTAAGTACACTGTTCACGACGTCTCCGATGAAGGAATTGAAACCGTCTTGTCCTTGTCAAACCCGAAAAGATGAGCAGTGAACCAATGGAGCATGCAACTTTGACAGCATTGCAATTTGGTTGTATTTCTTTTCATGTTTTTTGTCATGTTCTACTTACATATTGTGCTCTCAAATAAATTTTTTGTGCTTGGTCTGTGCCGCTTCTGTTGAATACTCAATGGAGTGTCGTAAAAACGCCGAAAAAAGACACTGATGGGATCATATTTGTCAACTAAGAATGTACAAGGATCCGTATGGAAATACAGTAACATATTTACTGCGTAATAAAATCTTTTATGGTGTGTATTTTCCGTCAATAGCTCGACAAGTTTACCAAATTGGCAATCTCAAGAGATGCGAAGAAAATGAGGGCATTTAGAGGTCACCAGATCATGTTATTTTGAAGAACGATCCTATAAATTCCCGTTCTTGTTCTCGGGAATTTCACGATATAAAAAACCGATAAGGAGATCCTATGATTCATTCCATTATGGTAAACGAGGAGGTAGAATGAAAATGGGAGGTACTTAATAATTCTCTTGTGAAATGAAACGTCGTAAGTCTCGTAATTCGCAACTCGCAATGGAAGAAGGGACGAACCAGGTTTGGATTAAATTAAACTTTGAGTCTGTTGGATTAAATTGAGATTTCTCCTTGAGTGAGAAAGCAGGATGGAGAAGGAAATGTGTATTACAGCTGAGACATTTCATTCATCATGCAAAACTGCGGTTTGTGATGCTTTCATGCTGTACATGTTTACATTTCATCATCATCCCATCCCTGAGCTACAAGTCAACACAGTTCCAAATTCCTTAAATGTAACATGCTATATAGAAGCTTATGAAGCCAAAATGGTAATGATTACTACTATTCTGTAATAAATAGCGCATATGAAGAGCATTCATCCTTGACAAGAAGTCGTGTAACACAGCAGATTCTCATGAATTTAGGGATTTGTCCTTTGAATTTTGGAGCATTTGTGACATTTAATCCTCTCAATAGAAGGATTTTAAATTTCCCTTTTCTTCACTGTTATGCCTAGAGAAGGATGATTTTGGGATGCTGAAGCACCTGAGGAAATGGCTACGAATGACCCCATGACACGATAGTAAAGGATTTTGGATTAGAGAAGATGAAAACGGGAAGAACGTGCTTGTGGAAAATGCAATATAGGGAAATGAAAATGTGACTGTGTACCTTCATAAATGCAGTAATGCAGATGAAGGAAGCGGGATTGAGTTTGAGATGGCGACGACGACGAGTCACAAACTGCGGTCACAGTGGTTGTGCATGACAGAAGCACGTTTAGCAGAGTTGCGTATTACGAAGGTAATAGTAGAACGTACGGTGCTAACATGTGGATCTTTTTTGGCCATTTGTGTATTCAAGCCACAGAACTACACTGTTTAACCATTATGTAGCTGGGTTTGAGTTTGTATGCTTAAGTAGGGGTAGCACGTGGTGATAGATAATGATGTAATCTCCGGAGGAAGTATAGGAAGATTACTTTATATAGAGGAACGCAACACGAGCGGAAGGTTCGGAAATGGTATCAAAACATGATGGAGGATTTTCCCACGATGTTTTCACTTTATGTGTTGGGATGTGATCCGTAGTTTCATCCGTGCCCTTCAAACGTTTACTGAAGGGAAAAGTATTCAAAGGTGACCCTGAGTGAGCGGATGCCTGTTTCTGTCTGTAATACTCTGATGATAATCTACATGCAGATTTTGCCGATTGGGTGGGATGAGAAAGGAAGTTTTTGCATCTCATATAGAAAGGAAACTGGTTTTGAGACCTATAATGTGAACAGAGTGTGTCACCGCACTGAACCAATTTATACGGAAATTGGAACGCGGGCGCGTGATGATTTTTTACCCTTGCATATTATACTTTTTTGGATGGAATCATGGAATGTTAGGTTCGCAGGAAGGAGTAAGAAAGGGATACTTTCATTTTCTGAGAAGATACTCGTAAATTCCTTCATTTTTGAAAAGGCTGACGAAGCATCTTTCGCGTGTTGCGGTCTGGCCACATGCAAATAGTGTGTGCGAGTGCGAGCTTTTAGGATTTTAGTATACTCGGAGAAAAAACTCAGATCATGATATAGCTTTTAGGATTGCTTTCCCTTCCCTGTGCAATATAATATTTTTTCTTTGCTTTTTTATTCATATTCTGTGTGTAAAAGAGAAAGAGAGGGAACATGTATATGAGATGGGATTTCATGCCAACACGGAAAGATTTACGGACAGCCTGTGACTTTGGAGACCTTGCTCAACTCTCCTGTCTGTTGATACAGTCTTTTTTCTGTATCTTCACCATTTTCCTAGTATTGTTCCAGACAGAGTCATGTGGACGAAGAGGACGTTATACATTTACTTCCTAGAGTCAGGAAAAGTCTCAGTTTACGTCTCCATTTCGGTTAGTTGTTACGTACATATAAACTGAGATATACGAGGAGACGAAGGAAAGGCGAAAGGAAAGCCGAAATAGGAGTGTAGGAGACCTTGAGGCTCTGCGCACTTATTCATGGGTGAGCAAGCAAATTCAGGTCTGCAACCTGATGCAGAAATGAGTCTCAAGAGACTGGTCGAATGTGTTTGCCAGAGATGTTCAAGAAAGTTGTTGCTGGAGCAAGAGCACTGTTACGGACAAAGGACGTTTTTTACTCTGAGCAATGAGAAAACACAATGGTTGCATTAAAACTTGCATTTATGATTGTGGCCTTTTCTTAAACGATGGTAATGGCGACTGCGTGTTGTTTTGGTCGCCTTTTAAATTCAAATGCACGGTATGGTATTGTTTGGGTCCGACACGTGGCGATTATTATGACAAATAGTTTTTAATAACGAATAACTTAAATAAATCACATCTTCATAAAATATTACTAAATTCTGTATGTGTTCTTTACCAGTTTTCGAGAAAAAAAATCAGAAAAGGCCTCAATTACCTAATAGACGAGGAGCCCAATTTTTGCTATTTTTGACACCAAACTTGATTTGGTGTGCTATATGTCATCTCCTGATGTATCACGACAAGATAGAAGAGATGAGATTTCGTAGCATCCGCTGATCGAGATTCGGGGAAATGAGACTCAGTGAGAGTCTGTTGAAATCCGTTCAGTGTTCCTTCCTGTCCAATAGTCACAAAGATCTCCCATTTGGCCTCTTCTGAAAGGGCAAAGTCGAATTTCCGCTGATGCGGCTTCAACTCACAGTTCCATTCAGTTCAATTCTCCAGTGCAAATGGAAACAGAAGGGCAGTCACTACTATCAGAAATTTTTCTCGGTTAACACTTTATGACAGCTGGCTCATGATTTCTTCCGTTTTAATTTGGTTTGGACCTATTGTGCTTGATAACAATCGTGGATGACACACGGAGGCGAATTGCCAACCTTTTCCCCAGTGGTATAAACCCTCACATGTGAACAAAAGACGGGAAGCTTTTCTGAAATAAAAAATGGCAAAGGTCGTTTCGTATCTCAACTAAACTCGTTGGATTCACTCCTTTTCTTGACTATTTCTTCTATTCTTTTTCTCTTGTTTGCTTCAGTAACTTCAACAGTTCACTACCATCAAGTCGTTATCGTTAACTTTCGTTAGGACGACAACGAACGACACCATTCCAAAAATGAACACATTGACAGGGCGGGTCTCAAAAATCTCACTCTGGAAAGTTAAGTTTAGTGATATCTTCATCACGCTGCACCATCAGTTCCAAGTGAATCTTTCGTAGTGTGAGTGTTCTGAGAGCAGAGTAGTGTTCTGTCTCCTGTGCCATATAGCTTTCCACCCAATTTCCTTTTTCTAAATGTCACCGTGTGCGAAAATTGTGGAATGTGTTGGAAGAATCTGACGGTTCCTGCTTCTAAAGAAAAAAAGGCGCACGGCTTTATTCTGTGTGAGTTGGTTTTCTCTGACGTATTAAGCTTATTTGTGAGTGAGTAGTCAAACGAGAGTAAAAGGCGAACAAAAGACGATGACTTCAGAAGAACGAACATCTTGGCCAACTTGTCCAGTGTACTAATGGGATATGGAAGTGGTCCGTTTCCTTCATTTCATTCATTTGGTGAGAATTGCCTCACCTCACAAGGAATCGTTTCACGTTCACAGAAACGTAACATTTTCTTTGAAAAAGTTCCTTTTATAATTCAATTTTCCACCTAACTTTACATTCTGATTCATATGGTAAAAGTACATGAAAAATGAATATAGTGAAGAATGTACGTATTTTCATGCTTTCTTGATTCCGAGAAAACATGAAAGACTTCTTGTACATTAAGAGCTTGATTTTTTCGTTGTTCACCACTGCAAACTGTGAAATGCAATAAGAAAGGAAGAAAATGTACTCGTTGTTTAGCACTTTTGGACTGTTTGATAAAAGGAAGACGAAGAAGGGAAGAAGATGAAGCTTTTGCATTTTCTTTCTGGTAGTTCCGTCTCATTCCACACTTTGACTTTGTTCTCCTCTGCCCACTTCACATAAAATCCAAAGATTCCTCTGCTCTTCTGTTCTGTGCAAACGTAGTTAACTCTATCTAGACTTTAGTAAAATATCTGTATTCCCTCTGTGCGTTCCAAATTAATTTTCTTTCCTTTCTTCTTCACCCAATTACAACCCTTTCGCAGCATATTAGACTCTTTCACTTTGTCTCTGCGCGCACTACAGACTATGCACACATTCCCAAGGGACTCTAGGAACATAAAGGCTATCCATTTCCCAGGGAATTCTGACCGTTTTTGAAGTGCTGTGCACACTCGCGAACTCTCCTCTGTTCCTATTCCTACGCTTACATCTTCTCAACAATTCTTCAACGTACCATATGCCAAAATTATGCTAAAATGACTACAAATGGAACAAAAACCTTTGCCAAAAAGTCAAAAGTATTATAGCACTTGTATTTGGACCGCTAGCTTGCGAATGGATGTGGGCGATTGGAAACTTGAGGTGGTTTCTGGAATTCAAGCGACAATTCCTTTATGTAGATTTCAAAGGACAGCCAAATTTCATTATTATTGTACTCAATACTCAACTCCCTTTATGTTCGTGCTTTTATATGAAACCGACTTTAATTATTGCGGCTTTTACTTCACTTTCACTTCAAATTCTCCATTACCACAACTGATATGCTAAACGTTCATTAAGACCTCTCGTTATAATTGAAATTGAAATGTATACCACATCGTCTTTATTGAATTCGCTTTTACTTGCTTTGTAAAGCTCTTTGTTTCATCAGGATCATAGAAAAGTTGAAAGGAAAAGTCAATTACCAACAACTGTGTGTGTTACTGATGCATTGCGTGTAATTGCTTTACGCAAATGAGAGAGAAATACGAAAAAGTACGATACAACGTTGAATGAAAGGGGAAAGGGACAAAAATCGTAACAGTCTACTTGTTTATACATACAATGTGTTCTAATGACGTTTGACACGATTACAAAATTCCATGAGGTCAATGAAGGAATTTATTTAGAATGGAATTAGAAATATGCACTTGGAGCGGAAAGACTATAAAGGTCTTTTAATTAGATTACAAACGAGAATGTAATAAAAATGAGGAATTTGTGTCCCGTCGCGTATAACGAACATTGTCGTGTTTACGCTGACAGCGGCTACTACAAAGTAATAGAAGTCACTGCGTGTGATTACCCGCACGAAAAGGGATGTAAAAGTAACAGAGAAGACAACACATTGAACACAGATTGAATTAGAGTGTATCTTTTTCATTGCAAATACTAACATTCCATTTCACTTCCGTAATTTTCCCTAGGACAAACCGCCACCGCTGGGAAAGTTTATCGTCAACGTAGTAGGAAGTGAAGATGAGCGTGTGAGTGTAGTAATTATGTTTTTTATGGTCATACCACCACAAACATTCGCCAACAAAGAAACAATGACTTCGGGACAACCCAAACACATTTCCGCCGTGTTTCTGTTTACATCTTGTCGAATTGCGATTTTCAAAAGCCAAGGGATAAAGTTGAAACCTACAGCGTTTTTTCGGGTTGCATAAAATAAACCGCATTGAGGCTCAGTTTGTTGGTGCCCTGTTTAATTAAAACTGGAGTAATGGTAGCTCTTTCCACTCTGGTTTTATAGAGCACTTTTCTTTCAGCCCTTGAGTCTTTTGAAGTGTTCCAGTCACTCAAACACCGAGCCAAAAAGGAGGACAAGACTAACCGACACACATTTCTTCCAGTAGTATACAAACAGTTAAATAGCAACAGTACATACACTAGGGCTTAATAGGAATTTCGCTGGCACAGAATACGAATGCGAATACGTCACCAGTGTCTTTTGAAATAGAGGAATTTCTTTTGGGTCTTTCCGAGAAAAACATTTTTAATTAGCCACACAGTTGGTTTACGCATTTGACTGAGTGAGTCGAGAACAAAATAATTGATCCCAGGTGGAAAATAAAGCTTGAATCTTTTAAGGCCAAATGCTCTGGGGTACTTTTTTCTTATTTTGGTTACACTTTCGGAGACGAAGAAAGTGGGAGAAATGCAAAGTCGACTTGATGTACTTAACTTCAATGAGCCGAGTTTCTTGTACTGTATAGTATATATTTTGCATTTTTTGCACTCAGAAAGTACAGGGAGCATTGTGCGGAAAATATGCAAGCTGTGTAACACAACGCACACTCAATAGGTTTTTTCAGTAATTTTTTACCAGGTTTTTTCTTCACTTTTCCTATAAAGAAATGGTCTATGGAAATGTGAAATGAAAGATTCATACGACTTAAGCCTGTGAGAAAGAGGCTTTTGATCCCTTATTTATAAAAGGGAATTGAGCAAGTGAGAAGGGAGTCAAACCATTTCTCACAATGTGTCTACTGGAGGATAGAAGAGGTAAATCAGAAAATCAAGAAGAGATTTTGAAAAGGACTTAAATAGTAGTAATTTCTATTGAAAGCTTTACGGTCCTGAGTCTTGATGAGGAAAACAAAATCTAATTCCAATCCTTAAGAGCGGATATTAGACTTTTACTTAGGAAGAGATTTCGAAGAAAGTCCTAAGAAGAGATTCCTTATATAGGAAATTCCCTTTTGGATGCGAATTTGTAAGAGAATATGTTTTGGCAGTATCACCTTCCTTTAATGAAGACTAATTTATCGGATTAGACTCAATGAGAGTCTAGGCCTTTCGGGCTTTTTTCCCTTCTTCACTCCGGGTGTGCTACGGGAAATGAGCTTTCCTTTGAGTTATATTACTTTCTTGTCGTCTTTGGGGATTTAGCCACATGGGGAAAAGCAATAACAATAATAAAGTCGTGTTATTCCACAATTCAATCGCAAAAGAAACTGGCCATTACATTGTATAGACTATTTCAGGTTTTTCCGTCCTACTCTGACCAAAGTTCAAATTATTGCCTGTACGTGAGTGTGTTTAGTTTTGGTCACTTCATTGACGACGAGGAAAGAAAGCACTTGAATTTATCTCGTCAATCCCTAAATACACACGAAAAGAAAGTAACAAAACTACTGCTATGCTATACAAAAAAAACTTAAAGCGGTGAGAAAGAAGCAATACAAAACTCAATGAAGTGTTCAGTTCCAAGTCGAATCTGGGAAAAGTGTATTTTTCCTTATTTCTTATACTGTTTGGACAATTGGGAAAAGAGTTTGAAAACTATCGGTTTCCAGACGATAGAATTTCATCGTTTTCATAAAACGAATGTTGTTTTCTACTTGTTTTTCCCAATCATATGTCAATCTTGAGGTCGACTGAGACTCGTCTTCAAAAATAAAGGAAGATAGTAGTTTCGTTGCTCAACTTGAATCACAAATTCTGCAAAAAACCAAGGTTTTCTGAAGTATATCCTTTTGTTTCTTCAACTTGTTATTCTTTCGTCCTTTCGCAAGAAAAGTACGCTGCTACGTATTTTCTCAAGAAATTGCAAAGCCTTCTCATCGTGTACGGTTGACCGCATTTTGTCTCTTGAGTGTTTCTTCATGTCGCAATAGCAGAAGTTCCAAACTTGTCGCGAATCTCCTTGAATCATCCCTCAAAGTAATTTTGTGACACCAATTTTCAAGTAAAACCACGCAAGAATGGGTGTTTGACAGATCAGCATTGTCATAATAATAATTTCGTAGAATATGCCGGCTTTGTTACAACACGGCAACACAACTACAACAGCTGTACAAAAATGGATTTAATGAACACACACAAACACTAATTTTTTTAGTGTATCATATAAGGAATAGTAAGATGAGAAAACAGGATGAAGTTAGGATAGGAGCTGCAGTCAAAAACGACGAAAAGAAAACCTGCCTGACTGTCGAATTTTTTTCAAAAGTACTTTACACACTGTTGACACATACAACAGTCAGCTCGTCAGTCCTCCTAGGAATTGGAAAAGATAGAGCGAAGAGGTTCTTTTTTTTGTTGTGCTCCTTTGTTGTGAGTTGTCGAAAGTTCGCCCACAAGCCATAAGTTGACAACTGAGATAGGATCCGGTAACATGAACTCTTGAGATAGACTTCTTTTGTCAAAAGACAAGTAGAAAAGTCTCATTTTTTCCCAGTTTTAAAATGAAATGGGTTTCAAGTGACAAACGTCTCCTCTTGTCGACTACGTTATTTTATACGTTACCCTTTGGCCTTTTTGGTGTTAAATGTGATCCTATTTTTAAAAATCTAAAGTCTCATTTTTCCTTGTTACGCTACGGGATATGTGGTATGTACAGCAAGCGCAAGCACGGAAACATGTATTACTATGTATAGCATATATCATTCGTCCTTTTTACCAAAATGCGACTTGCTGTTCTTATATTCGCATACACTTGTCATAGTACAAAGGTTTATATATTCACAAACCGAGGAAAATGAGATTTGAGGTTTAGAGGCGATATACCCAGATCCATTTTTCGTTCCAGATACTTGTAATATTACATTTCATTCTTTTTTGTGAGAGAAAATGGTCTTCTTTCATGCATTCTGGCTTCCGTACAAATTGTCACTGATAGATAATATATTTTGGACCATACTACAACTTTGCATGTCAGCAAAAAGTACCATTTTCGGTTCAGAAGCCAAACATTTCCATGTCATTTATGTCAGTAAGTACATACTAGTACGTGTAGTGTGAACATGACCAGAAATAAGCCAATGTATTTTGAAACCCGTTGAACAAACTGAGCCAAATTAAATTGGTCAGTAGGAGCAAAAATAGCAAAAGCATGCAATTTCTAGCTTTATGTTTCATTATGATCTAAGAAACCTCATACTTTTCATCGATTGTATATGGTCTAAGACAAAGTCGGAGACATATCGTATCATCTTACAACAAATAACTCAAGCGCAAAATGAAATGAAGGAACATTAATTTTGGTACTTCTTAGTATTGTACTGTCTTTTTGGAACTATATATTGTGTATTTTTGATATTTTGGAGTGCTCCCACCCGTGCCCATTAGTATTATGTAGTTTTTTTATGCGTTTTCGCTAATGGGTCGTAATAGAATGACAAAAGTAGGTTTCTTTCGAATGGTTATTGCGGGAAAAGCCGTAAGCTGTTATGAGATTCTATTTGTTTTGCTATTCTGCACGCTGTTGGCTGTGTTGGTTTGCCTTTACGGATATTGATCGAAAGGACCACACGATTTGACTTTGGAGGCTTCATATTTTTGGGGTATTGTGTGCTTGTAATGCGTGTACCTAATACCACGACATAGTACAATGTAACAAGTCATATTTGTGTTGGTTAGACATTTGAGACCTTACGACATGTAGAGAATTCAACTGACAAAATGGACATGTCCGAAATGACGTTTCGTTTCTGTATGTTCTATTAGTATAACGGAAAACATACAAAAACTAGTAAATATTGTTGAAGGTAGAAAGAGAACTGGGTTTGACTGTATTAGTTTACTATTCTACCTATTTGTTTGTTTGGTTTCCCTAAAATCATTTCTCCTGCCTTCCTTTCACTGAAGCACGACTTGAGGAAAAAATACAGAACAAGTCGGTTCTGCTGGCACATGTTCGACTTTTCTCCGTGTGTTTCCCGATGACTGACTACTTCCACTGTTTGTACCTCTGTGCATGAAGCTCAATGTTTGCATGATGTTGCCCTGGGGACTAAATTTAATTTTTTGATAAGGCCTTTCCAACCCTGCTCAACCATTGGTCAATATGTCTTCATCCTTATAAAAACCGCATGTACTCACTCAAAATATATGGTAACACTGTCCAAGTAGGAAGCACCCGAGTTCGCTTCGAAACGCTTCCAGTATTTATAATTACACAGTTTCTGCTTAAACCTACGACTCAGAATCTTAAACTTGCGTATTTAGACGGTTGACAAAGGCGAGCTTCTACGTTTTATTACTTTATGACTATGTCAAGATTTTAACCCAAAAAATTCATCACGCATCACAATAACTTTCTCATATTTCTAACCCTTAAGAAACAGTTGAGAGTACTTGACATGATGCTTGGAAACCGCAAGGATATGTCAAAGCTTGGCTTGTAGACGTGTAGCAGGTAATGATTTGTACCACCTTTGAGTAGGCTAACCACGTAGGCGCAATACATTGAGAAAGGAAAGAAAGCTGTATAGAAAGAAGAGGAACTTGAGAATATTGGATTTGAAAATATAGCGTTTTCTTCGTATGCGTTCAATCCAGATAAATCACTTTTGAACCCTTTTTTACCTGCACTTGAGGGTGTTTTCTAAAAGGCGACACGCATTGTAGTTTTCACATCAAATAGGTAGGAGTGGAACGGATGTGCTTTTCTACTTAGAAATGCTTCGGTTTTTAGTTTTCGTGGTTTTGAGTTTCCCACTCCAAATATATACCAAGACAGGGAATTTAATACGATTCTGTTTCGGGGGTTCCTTCACTACAAGTCAGAATTTGTGACTTTATCGCATTGAGAGGTGATTTAAGGCTTTTCGTTGGGGTCAACTTGTGACCACCGCCGAATGCCAAATGTTCTGTGGAATTTCAAAGCTGCTTTCTCATACAAACGTAAAAGTCGTGGATGAGGATCTGATGTGAATTTTGATTGGGGCGAAATGCCACCAGGAAGTCGTTTTGCTAGCTCAGAGCATTTGGAGTTGGATTTGGAGAAATATATGTTCGACTCAGAAAAGAGAGAAGATGTTGCATAATGCAACAATTGCTCATTTCGTTTGGACGACATTTCTGTCCATCTTGGCAAGGTTGTTGTGTGTATTACGTTAATTTAGTAGGAATCGTACGTGTAATCCGTGTGCAACGTTAATGTTTACCGCAATGGTCGGTGCATTCTAGCATCTTCCTAAGAATTTTATGACTTGTAAGAAAACTGGAAACTCGAACTCGTGTGAGAAACACATCTGGGCGGATCCCAAATGCTCTTTTACTTAATTTGTGAAGAAAAAGTGCCTCGTCCACACGTTTGTTACTGCACTCGTTTAACCATGTGCCGGTTGTTTTCTCGTCTCAAGAGTCAAAAGAGGCTTTTGGAAAGACGTAAGGGAGAATCCCGTAAGACTGTACAACTTACATGTTGCAAGGCGGGGAAGGACTCTTCAACCTAAAACTTGAAGACAGGTTTTTGCTGAACCGTTGCTCTTCTGACTGTCTTGACCTACGTGACCCACAAATTATGTCTTATGGCCATTGGCAACTTGCCTTATAGGGACTTGGAGCTTAAAACCCGGAAAAACACGTACTTTCCTCCCAGTGTGCATGTGCATACGAATAATAAGATAAATGCCAAACGATTTTAAAAGAAATGTACGCTATCCAATCCACCAAAACTTTAACATGACGATTTGTGTGTAATATGCATGCATCGTTCTTGAATTTATGATGCACACACATGTTCACACACGTAAGGGCGTATAAAGTTTTTATGTTAATCTGTTTGCCAACAGTGAAACGTTTGTTCATATTTTCATAAGGTACTTTTAAAGATTAGTTTTATCGTTTTATGTCAATTCGTCACTTTTTGAAGTGAAGCCTATTACAAAATTGCTTCATAATATTTCTTGTTAAACACTGTCATCGTTTGAGCTTTTTGGAAGTGTGCCGATGCCGAAACATTCTATGTCTTTTTTGTAATGTTGCGTAATGCTAACAAAGAAGCGAATTCATTGCAGACCACGCATCTTATCACTCGTATGCAGCTGTTAATATTTTGAGTATTTAAGAAAGTAATGTGAGTTCATAATTTCAAGAAAAGGGAATGAAACAGGCCGCTTGTGAAGGATGACATTGATGGGATGAAATGGAAAAGAGGTAATTTTGGAAGTCGTGAGTCTCTTGGCCCACATTTGAAACGGAGCTTAAAGTTGTGAGAGTATATGATGCGTAAGTACTTCAAATATGGCAGCTCAGTCATGCATGTCGAAAAGAAACTACAGACTCGGGTTCTTAAGTTTCTTTGGTAAAGTTCTTCCGAAAAACCATCATGACGACCCGAACGGCTTGTCACAATAACGTCTTTCACTCTAAAAATGTGGTCTTAAAACAACCAAAAGAAATTTTTTCCTAGAAGAATATAAAACAACGGAAACATCGGGATCTTCTTATTTTTCTTGTTACAATGTATATAATACTACAAGTTACATTGTACAAAGTTGCGGGCTTTTTTTATTGGAAACATTGCCTTATGGTACTTTTTGGCACAAAGTGCTGTGTCATTTTCTGATCAGGATAACGAGTCATACAACCGCAAAAAATGTCACTTTTTTGACTACATTCTTTGGAAGAAAGGGCATCAAATGACAAACTCGTGAGAAGAAGGTTCATACGTGTTAGTATTATAATGGTAATAGTTAAATGGTACACGATGTGCAACTTTCCATTTTGCACGTACGTAAAACAAGAAGGAATTTTTTTCTTCAAAGAGACTTTGTTGACTGTTAATTTGTTTGGGATGTCGTCGGCTTGTGTCGTGAGAGAAAGATGACTTGTCCTTCTTTAAAATACAGCATGCTATCAAATGTCGTGCGGTGATCAAGTGGCAGTAGCACCATCACCACACAAATTTCATCAATACCTGTATACTTTGTCCTTGACAGTCATTAGATTTGCAGTAGCTGAACGACAAAAGCTGAATCACACACTTAGTAAACTGCTCCTTAACGCCTCGTGTCGTCCTGAATGACAATAACCTTTGGAGAGTTGAATTGAGCATGCAGAGAAGGCATTGTCTTAATGAAAATGTAAAGTATTTAGGTTAGTTAGCAACGGGTCGTCGTCGTCTCGTCATTCTCATATCATTTTCATCCTTATGGGGTATTTTATGAAGGCAAAAAGAAGTTGAACGAAGATGCTGTCTTTCTGTCGTTCCTTATCACCATCTTCCCTTCTCGTTCATTCAAAAGATCAATACGACACATGACAAGACAAGACACTCAAAGTATGCACATAATTTTCCCAAGCTGCAGTTTTATTAGATATCACATCGCATTCCCATTATCCTTGCAGTTGGAAGAAGGAAAAGGTTTTTTTATATGTGTGTGCTATCGGACTTTGGATTCGAAGTATGCACTTATCGAATCATCATAAAATACAGGTAACGGCAGTCTAATGAGAGTATGAGAATGTGAATGACTCGAATTGATTGGGTAGACTGCTGCATTTTGTTAGTTGTGTGGACAGTTGAATTTCCTCATTGGAATCTCAATGGGCTTGGCCCAAGATCGCTTCATTTACTTTGCTTTATGCAGTCGTCGTCTTCGTCTCCAAGTCGTCGGCTTTTTGAAATCTTATATGCATATGTAATGACGGCAACAACAACAACTTAAACTATTGACGACGACGACTGTCAACAGACAGACAGTTCTTTCTCAACTTGTTTAAGATCCTTTTTGTTATTATATCTCCGTGCACATCTGTATTTTATGATACCTTAGAGGGACTGGATTATCAGATGATGATAGATGAAGCGTTGCACTTTAACACTGTTTGTCCTCATACTGCATGCTGACCGGTAGTGAATTAGTGAAACACCAGAGCTAGACCAGCTACAGCCGTGTACTACACGTGATTCGATGTGCCTTCAAGGTTTTTGGATGTGTCAGGTATGCCATGCGAAAACACAGGGACGTTGAACTTGATCTCATTTCATAAACAAATTATCAAAGCTGCTGATCTCTCCCTTGTCTCAACTCTGAGGAAGAGCACAAGATACTCACTCCAATGTGCTTCGTGTTTGCACTCCACTCCACTATTCCAACGTACTACGGATCAAGTAGTCAAATGGCAAATGCTTGAGTGCTTGACTTTAGACGAGAAGGCAGTAGCTATTCGATCGAATGAGGATTTTATAGTAAACATAGTATAGTGAGCTATATTGAATCTCAACAAGGCGGAACTGGTACTATATGCAAATTCAGACGTCCAGTGGATTGGGAACTGTAATGCGCATGGTGTATTTTTGGTACGGTGACCAGCAGCGATGACTTTAGGAGATTATTACCCTACACATTGGAATGCTAATAAGCAAATTGAATAATTTGGACATTATTTGAAACTGTAGTTTGTAATAGCAGATTGTTTCATACTGTTCTTTATTGTTCCCAGTTGAAAATGGAACATTTCGTATTCGGACCATGAATGAAGTGCTTGCAAAATAAATTGTATCCTTTCAAAGATGGAAATTGCCATTTTCGTATGTACGATGAAGAAAAACGGAATTAAAAGTCATCGTTTGGTGTTGTTGGTGTCAACATTCAAAAAAGGGCTTCTTACTTCTTCCTCATTTTCTTGGTAAAAACATTTGTCGACTCGCCTGGAAAGGAATAACTCTATTATAAAAACCATACAAAATCCCGAGCGACTTCTTGAAAGAGGAACCCGGATATGTCATCCAGTTCACAATGAGCTTGACTACACAATCATAATGGTAATGCGTGCGTGCATAATAATTTTAAAGTTTTGTATCGAAACGGGAGGTTTTTATACGTGCTTTGAGTGTGAATTGGACTCTGTTCCTAAAGTTATGCCAATGTGTTTCATGGGTTGTTGTCGTTGTGTCTGCTTATTCACTTTTTCGGAGCATCCAAGTGTGCTCGAGTGGATACACAAGATAGCAAAGCATGTCGCGCGTTAGTTCTGCTGGCTCCTTCCTGAATTTTCGTCCGGGACTCATGAGAGTGCTTAATAAACCCAGCAGTGGCATCCAGTCCGCAATGACTTCTCTCTTTCCGCCACCGCCGTTGTCGTCGTCGTTTTCTCTCTTCTTTTTCGATTTTGTAGTCGACTTTCCATTTTCCTATAGCGTTACACACTTCAAAGCTACAACAACTGTTACGCTATGCGTACGGAGGATGGAGAGTCTTCGTCCTGAGACCTAAATATAAGTATTCTTCCAAAATGTATTATACAATACGCATCTTCCTTTGTAGTAGTTGACCTCATTGGATTAACTTGAGAGTGTCACAGTGTCACAATTGTGTTCCAGCATAGTACGACTTCACGGAAGTGTACGAGTACATTTCGGCATGCTGCATCCATTTGCATCATCTCATTACACGTTTCTCATTACATTAACATGGCCTTTGCTTTTCCTGGTTTGATGATGGAAAAGGGAATGGAGAGTGGCAATGTGTAATGAATACAATTGGATTAAATGAAATGCACAAGAGAAATGAAACTTCTTTGTCTTCTCCTCAAGATTTCTTCTCATTTCCAAAACCAGATCTTGTCCACAGCTTGACTGTGTTCGTCGGTTTTCATCATATTTCAATAGATTAGTGTTAATATGTAGTGACTGAAAATGCTTGTTTCAAATTAGCTTTTCTCGCCTGAAAGTCGTCCGGCAGACATTACTTGCACATTACGTTTCACGATCACCACGCACATGAAAAAACGAGCGAATGGCAACTTCTGACAGTACACACACAAACACAACCCAAGTTTTAAGTCCGTCGTGACGTAGCAGTAAAAACCCGTGCTCATTTCACCAAATAGAGAAAGTAAGAAAATGGCTCACGAGGCTCGTAAATCGTAAATCACATAATCTTAAGGATGGGCAGTCTCTTAGTCTCTTCGGAAGCATTTTGCACACATGGACGGGTAAAAATGTATGGTGTGCTATGGCGTCTTTTTGAAAAAAAAGAACCTATAAAAACCCTTTGTGTGTGTTGGTCGTTGGTTCTTAAGGACTCACAAGGACCCAGGGAGACAGAAAATTTCTCCAGCATAATATACAGTATTACAGTACGGTTTGGTGTATACTACTACGATATATGGAGGTTCAGCGTTTTCTTCTTCGTCTTCTCATCCGAAATTTTAAGGGTCGAGAGAGAAGGAAAGAGAAAATAGTACATGAAGCCTTTTCGTCTACCTCGACTCGACCTGAAAAAAATTCGTCTTTATTGCTCTGGCGAAATGCCGTAGGCCTGCATTTGTCACCATTATGGTTTTACATGCATCACGACCAAATTGCTGGAGCATTTTACTTACATGACATCGTTGCAGCTACCCTTTCGGGAGATGTGCTTCAGTGCTTTCTCATAGTGAAACTATGAGACACATGTCGTGTCCCTTCAAGCTCTATTTTTCACTTGAGTGCTATTATCTTGTATTTCTACTTGACAAAACAACACCTCCTTGTCGCAGTCACTCAAAGGCTATTTTGGAAGAGCAGAAGCAGCATCAAAAGGCTGCACTTTTTATAGCATTTGATAATGGCCATCGTCGTGGAAAACGCAACGAAAAAAATTACGAGCCCAAGTTGACCTCTTTGGTTTATTCGCGAATAAATTACAATCATTTCAAGCGTTCCGTCTTCTCGGGTTTATACAGAGGTAACGTTAAGGTGTCATATTTATTGGGACCGGGCATAGGTTTTTATGGCCATTCTCATCCTCGAATCCCATGTATTTTGAGTTTATGAGGTAGAGAAACGACGTGGACATTCCATTCATTACTGTTGCAGTTCACGTGGGGTCGGGTTCTGGCACTTTTTCATTCTTTTCTCACACTCTCAAAGGATGACAAGACTTTTTGAATGTGACGATCTATTTTCTGCAAACAGCGTAATGAGCTCTCTTGCTTCGTCGTCTCTCCTGGCACTAGTGCCTCGGAGTCCGCAGGTGAAAGCCTATTCATTTGCTGGTATGTGTTGTTGTGTGCTCTCGTTTACGCCCGATACAAAAAACTTTCTTTTGGGGTGACAAGCACACATGCCGGTTGAGTAAGTGTAGGATCAAATTGACCTGGACGTGCAGAGATGGTCGTTCATATTTTGACATGGAAAAAATTGTCAAAGTTTCCTCGTTTGTGTTGCTTCTTGTGTGTTCTCGTCTTCTGTTTAGTTATCGCTATCATTCCAAGTTTTTGCCAAGTTTCCTATGAAAGCGGACAAGTGGACTAATTTTAATGCAGAAAAATAAGACAGGACGTGCGTTGTGTTTCTGCATTTCACACCTGTCTTGCTTTGTCATGTGATTTAGTAAGATTTCGTTTTCTTTTGACGTGGAAAAAATATTCCTCTTATTCCACAGTGACATGAAAATATGTCTCTTTAGGATTAGAATACGACGTAAATTTTTCGTATGGTAACTTCGTTCTCATTTCTCATTAGTATCATGAGCCATGTGGCACGGCACGATGATAGTAATTTTGGTTATTGCATAATGATAATAAATTAAAGACTGAGTAAATTAGTATCTATCATATATACAAATGACTAATTGGAACTTTTGAATTGTTTTTGATTACAGCTTCCGGAGACTTGCGGGCTGAGCTTATCCGAACTGGAGACCATGGCAGCCCGACAAGCTCGTCAGTTGGAGACGCAGGATCAGTTGTTGGCCGCAAAGGCTCAACGACTTCGATTCCTCAAATCTGGCGGAGAAGCCGAACGGCTACAGCGTCTTCGAGAGAAAGTCGCCTCACAAGAAGAACGATTAAGGAAACTACGAGCTCTTCGTGGAAAAGTGCAAACGACACGCAATGGGAATGCCGTTCTGAGTGAGTTTAACCTTTTATCATTTCATTGCACTACGATTCCTTGTCTACTATAGTATATCTTCGTCACACTTTGTTTCACACTCCAACATTTCAGCAAATTCATGATCACGATCATACGAGAATTGCATGAATTATTCCAGTTTTCCGTTCAAAAAGTACAAGAACAATGTAATAACAAAACGACAAAACAAGTTAGTCTCTTACGTATTGGTTTAACAACGTCACCACCTGTTTGCATAATTTAATTTGGAAATTACCATTTTTTCCTCCTTCCTTCGTCGTCGTCTCAAATGTTGTGGAATCATCTCGACTTTCACTATCTAATAGGCCGTTTGATCATCCCATATCCCAAATTGATGATCGTAATCTATTGGCAAACAATTTTGTGAGAATGACGACGATTGAAAGAGCAGCACGTGTGAGAGAAAAGAAAAAAATGTGTAAAATTTTCTATCTACCATAATACGTTATATACCTTTTAGAAATAGTGGAAAGTTGCATTTTTGAAACTATTAAAGTTACATGGTTCTTTTGTAATCGTGTAGCAGTTTACTCACACGTTCTACCCATTACTTTAGTCAAATGGAGAAAGGAATTGATGAATTTGACCCAAAGGGGAAAAAACTAATTTTGAAATCCCAATGAGGCGTCCTACAGCAACTTTCAGTTGAGCATCAATGGGTCGTAAAAAGTTGAAGTGCACTTTTTAATGGGGTAGCAAAGCTTCACAAGAGAAGTTTCCGGTCATCTTCCCACCATGTCTTTTGTGACTCACCTTCTTCACATTTACTAACTCGTCCGTGGCACTTTAAGCTTTTGCACTTGACAGTTACTCAGTTTTTCTTTTTTACAACAAAAGAATCTCCTTCTCTTTTTTATTGTAGGATATGGATCTTGAACATTGTCGTTTCCTTCTGACGATTCGTTGTTACTGTATTTATAAGTCGTAGCATTTTGCGAGTTCTATAAAGGCCATTTCCATTTTCATAATGTTCCATTAAATTTCTTCCATTTTATATTCACCAGAGATGAAATTTTTGCGATGAAAAATCCATATTTCTTATGCATTTTTTCCTTAGGAATCTCGCTATTCAACTTCCAAAACTTGCGTTTAACAGCATCTTATTCTTTTACGGTTATGGATAGTTTTTGTACTACACGGCAGTAAAAGAAAGGCTGTCGCAAGCCGCATACGATTGTCCTTAAAATTTTCAACAGCATTCCAACGCAACGTGACGTTTTTAGGAGGTTTTGTCTGTAATGTCACCAGTTGTGTGTGCTTGAGGGAAAATGTACCGTGTGGACTTAATTGCGCAGAGTCTTGACGCTCTCTTCACATTAATTGTCAATCAAGATCCCAACTGCGCCGTTTGGAGACCTTTTCTTCAGCGGCACAGCACCTGACGATAAGAAATTAATTCATTTTTAGGCTTAATTACACTTTGACATCTTGCCTTCTTACTTCTTGCCTCTTATTTAACGAATTTTGCATGGACGAAAGCAGAATCTCATAGGAAATATTAGTACCAATTTCATTTCACTTATGTAAAACGAGATCGTTTCGTAAAAGCGACAGAATAAGCGTATAAGGTATAAGCACGTTTTATGTAGCTACGTAATAATAAATACCGGGTGTATAAACTTGTACATATAGAGAAAATGGGCTATTATAGTTGAGAAATTATAGAATTTTAAGATGAGAGTAATTAAAAAGGATAGACCAAGTCTTAGCGTCAGAGGACGAGTAAAAGAGTGATGGTTAGCGGTTCGTCTCACATTCGTCAGTGGAATATGTTGGTGCTACTTTCTTTTGGTTTAATATAGCTATGAAAACTCAAGCGACAAATTACTCCCGTCAGTTTTTGCGTCGTACTTGGCTTTTCCATGTTTCCCATCAGAACATTAATCTCTACTTCATTTCCCATCTTAATTACACGTTTTTGGTCGGCGTCGCTGTGCACTTGTAGCCATTAAGAATGAAAGGATAGACGCGAATTCAGTAATCTTAGTAATTCGTCGCAGTTTCAAGTAGTCCATCTACTGATTATAACTCTTGCTGATACGCTCGTTTTTGAATTCCCATGGCTCAAAAGCGGAGAATTGCATGCGTAGCGTCGATTAAACTAAAAAGTTTTTCCGACTTTGGGTTCCTGCTTTATTGGAAAGGTAGGCAACTTTACGCTCTCTTTCCCTTTTCATACAATGTTGCACTCACATTCTTCTAGTCCTAACTTAAAACCTGGTGTATGAGTGAGTATGGTGCTGAAGGTGCTTTCACTATCAAACTTGACTTTGACAAAAGGTAATATTGAACTTATACAGTATAGCTTTGGGACACTATTCGGTGTTTAAAAAGTTAAAACAGTAGTGTGGCCGCAAAACTTTTACTTTTTTCAAAAAAGAAATTTTTTCCCTCAGAACTAACTTGCTAAATGCGAGATTAATTCATCGATCACTACTGCTCCTGCTGTGACTTCTCACAATGAAAAATCTTCTTTTTATCCCTTAAAACCAGTGTATAATTTTTAGTGGAATGCATTAGTACAGTTCTGCACCATCAGGCTTTTGAAAACTGACATTTTTTGCGTCGGCATCATTAAACAAGGATCCCAAAGGCGCCTTTCACCTTCAGGTGTTCCAAACGAACAAGATCGTAAAGAAAAAAGCAACGGACTTTGACTGTCTTTTTCGCATAAAATGTCTCTTTGAATTTTTTAAGAGATCCATAAGATGATATTTTTCCTGTTTGACTCAAACAGTCTCGTCTGCTTTTGAAAGTCATTAGGGTGCAATAAAAATCCTTAAACGGTCATATACGCAACATTTTTCAAATACATTCCAATATGACAAAAAGGATACAATTACATTTCGTCAAAAGACTCCCAAGACTCCAATCTTTCAATATGTTTGGAATGATTCACTCGGGAGAAGTTGAAATGGAGGAGAAAGTTATGTTATATCAAAATTGCAATCGAGTATGAAACACTGGTGCCCAGTAAGTAAAACAGGAAATTTCCCCAAAACGCAACATTGCATATTTTTTTCTGAACGACCTGTGGCAACTTTGCAATTTGATCCAAAGTGAATAACTGATAAGCGCGCCGAGGATCATAAAAGCAAAATGGAATTGCCCTTTTGGTCATAGCAGAACGAATTTCTCCCACTTGAAACCTGATCAAAATCAAATGGTCCTCTCAGTTGAAATTGAAATTGGAGCTGAACGATATTTCATCGTGTCTATCCTTTTCAGTATGCTTCGTATTACTACCAGAAACCTCAAACTTTCCACACTTAATTTTGCATTCTAATTTTTTCTTCGCCTTTCACTGTTTTTCTCTTGTACACGTGGCCACAACAAGGAAAACTAACGCTTTTTTGTCAAAACGAGGGCCGACCGACGGCTTAAGTCGCAGCGTAACACACTTCTTAAACGGCAAAATCGTTAAAAATCATGCATAACTTAAAACACGTGAGGAACTACGTGTGTCCTTTTATTGCAGAGCGTGAGGCAATGAAAATAAATTATTAATTCAATAATGGCCACTTCATGCATGAACAGGTCGTAAGAGGTTCTTAATATTTGTGCTGTATGAAACATTTTCTTTCCTTTGAGGCCAAGCACACGATAAAATAAACCAGTTTAGCATTTTTACAGTGAAAAAAGGTTATAGTAACATTTTTCATTTCAAGTTTGTTTCAAATTGTAGCGAAAATCGGGTTTTTCATATCAGCTGTTTTAAAGTAACGTAAAGTACGCTTTTTATTTCACAATTTATACACCATATCGTGAATTGAACGTAAGTTTTAGGACTTGTTATTTCGTTATTTGTTGCATACAGAGAAAAGTGACTTTTCCACACAACCATTCACTCCTTCATTGTAATAGTATATACTCGTTTTGTGACTTGTAACATGGCACGTTAAAATCTCATTAGAATGTGATTACTGATTTTACACACATGCATAAAATTTGTGTACATGTGAGTTATGCACGTTTTGTCCAGGGCGGACGAGGGACGAGCTCTGCAAAGTGCAATGCATTTAATGCACTTGCACTCTCTCTGCAACTTAACAAAGGTATTTCGATTTAATCTACTATGGTCTAGTAGATTAAATCGAAATACCTTGAACTTAACTAAGCTTTAAAAACTATTATATGAATTTAATTGCATGTTGTGAAATTAAACGATGGAGATAAAAGTTTATCATCTTGAATTCAAACTTTTTTGAGAAATATGTGCTGAGTTGCAGTTGTAACGTAAATGAGGCTTATTATGCAGCACGTCAGCGTGCAAAAAAGACATGTCACATAATGGCTACTTCTTGAAATGTAGGAATTTTGCTGTCTCAAGGGAAATAAAAATGCAAAAAATCTCAAGTTTTCAACCGAGCAAAGGTGTGTGGTTTATTTAGTTTTGGGTACTCAGTCAATAAGGCTTTTTGAAAAGACACGAGGACAGACACTGTTGCGCTGAGGGTTTTTGTGTCACTTGGAAGTTTTTTGGGGGCAATAAAGCAATGACAGAGAAAGTGGAAGAACGAGAACGAGAACCTTTTTTACAAGAAATAGTATGCTTTTTGTATTACTTTTGTTTACTTTTAAGAATGTGTTGAGAATGAGAGGAAATTTCTTTCCTTTCCTATCCTTTCTTCGAGGGAGTGTACCCAAAACTTTTTGGAGTAAATTAAACTCCAACAATTTTCCCTTGGAGGAAAGAAACGGCCCGAGTGAAAAGAAGAGACAACGATAGAATAAGCAAGAAAAAACCTATAGTATTACGTACTTACAGTGCTTGAAAGTCGTAACTTTTAAACGAGTGGTTCACCCACTTGAAAACTAAAAAGAATATTTTTTTAATTCTCTTTTTTAAGTGGATCAAATTCAAACCGGCATGAAAAATGAGTCATGTTGTCTAATATAAAATATTACACATAACTTTTTATTGCTATTTTTAATCGAATTCTTAATGCGTTGTTCTGAAAAAACTACAAACGGTTTTTCTTTAAAGGGCTGACTGGGCATTTTGTCTCTAATTTTGAGTATGAGAAGTGCTTTGCTAATACTAATATAATAGAAAGCTTTTGAAACTATATAGTCGTTTCATTATTATTATACATTTTTAGATTCAAAGTTCCTGAAAATGCATTTGTATTCGCTAATGACGTCCAATTAAATTTTCCTTTGTAGTTATAGTAAAGTACATCTTCCTTTAGGAGTTGGAACGTTGGAAGTCTGTCTTAGAAAAGATTTTTGGTAATGAAAGCGATACAAAATTGTGCAAAGTATGAAGAGAAATTATATCCGGGATTCAGGATCATTTTGCGGTGCACGCGGGTATAGAAATTCAAGAGTTTGGTTCTTTCAGTCTCTTCATTTTGAATAAGGTTTTCATTTCGTCTTAGTTAAGTGTGCTTTCTCCAAAATTTTCTTATTGGTTGAACTAACCCAGGCGTTTCGCATAAAGCTTGAGCTCATTAGAATACCCGCAAACAGCTTCGAGAGGGTCTCGTGGTCTCAACTTGGTTCAACTTGTAATCACGCCTTGAGCCATCAATTTTCTGCACAACAGTAGGCCAAGAAACCTCAAGTATTTCTTTGCAAACTCTTTTTTGACCAACCTACCAAAAATTTTCATCAAGCTGTTCATCAATTTCCATTTGTAGTTTTGTAGCAAAAACTTTCCCACTTCGTTAAAGTTCAAAACTTAAGAAAGCTTGAGAATGTTGTTTCAAATTTGCCAAAATGGACATGGGGTGGGAAGGAAAAGTATTTCAATCTTTTTTGATTAGCTTGCATCGACTTTTTTAGCGTTTTAACTGACCAAAGCGGCTTCCCACCTGCTTTACACGCATTGATCCCATCCTGCCTTTTTGCCTAATAAAAAAAGTTTAAAAAAATTAATGAGAAATCATTTAAGATGGTTAGTTATGGTGATAAATTAGCCATGCAAGTTAATTGGATTTTTGGTACACTTGACTGTTAAACGGTTCAACTTTCTGTTCCATACTAAGTGCAGTATTATAATTCAATAGTCTTTCAATTCTTACTCCTCCAATGGGTTTTGGAAGTTGAAGTTTTAAGACCATTATTGCTTCGTCGTTGTTTTGTTATTGGCTTGTTGTTGATGGCGATTCGATGATGGTGGGACGACGAACAAACTGATGGGAGTCGAGTTCAAGTGGTTGCAAGTTGTAGTTCTAACCTCTCTCATTGACAGTCGTGACCCGTTTGCCCCAAAACGATTAGATTTCGCATGACCATATTTGGATGAATTTGCGTAGTGCGTACTACAAACCCACACTGGAAGCAATGTGTCAATAAATGACAAATTGCAAAGACTCGTCGCTGTTGTTGCTACTCCATACAGTTTTGTCGCGGTATTCGTTCGCGTTGCCAATTAAGTCACTGTCCACTCTTGACGTTTTGTCATGTCAAGCGTTTTATTTAACAGTTTTAAGTAACACAACAAACCCAACGTCATGTACGATGTACCGTGTTTTTCTGAATTTTGTGTACCACTACCATTTACTAGACCTTCTAGAGCTATGCACCTTCTGCAACTGACTTTTTGTAAATTATAAACCCTTCTTCTGTAAATTTCCAAACGGATTTGAATCATTTGAAACGAATTTATCTAATTAAAATGTGAACAATAATGTACGCCGTACGTAAACGGAAACGAAGAAACGATGCACAATATATGGAATACGAAAGGATTATTGTTAATATACTAGCGTGCGAGTGAGTGCTGAGTTCTCAAAAACCTAAGTTAATTACCATTAAATACAATAGCATCAAATGGAGAAAATAAAATTGAAGACCTAATACCGAAGATTAAAGTTATTGCGAATTTGTCTTTTTTGATTCTTAATTAAGCTATTCTCCCTTGGATGAATTGAGAGATTGAATAGTGCCAGTGGCCGAAATGATTTGCTTAGGTTATAATGAACCTCGTGAAGGAAGAATGGGAATGAGAAGGAACAAGGAAGGCTTAATGCAGATAAGACCAATCGAGTCTTAAACAAGTGAATCGGCCCTGCTCTACTTTTGTACAAGGAAAGTAAAAGATGTTTTGAAGCAGATGAGAATGAATTTGGGATGAGAGACTATGGATTTTCTGGGGTGAAAGAAGTGAAAGTGAAAGGAACTCTTCGATGACTCTTATTGTGTGTTGGGAAGAGGAGAGGCCCTTCTCTCCTCGTGCAAATAAATAGGGATGAGAGAAAAGGAGAACAATAAAACGAAGGAGGAGGAGAAACGAAGCTCTTTGCGAGTACTACCAACTATACTTTCCGGATTTTCGTTTAACAAGTTTTATAGTACTAATGAGACCCGTTTGTATCAAAAAAGGGTTTTTGGTTCTAATTATTATAGCACTATTTGAAAAGGAATGAGAACTTTGCATATTTTCCATTCAACGGTTTTCGTTTAAGTCAAGTCAAGAAGAAGTCGCATGCGAATTTCGTTTCTGTGTACCAACTGAACAGAAGTGTGAGTATAGTGTTGGTGTACATATATTTTCAATCATTAATTATTATTAGTTTTGCAATCTTGTATATCAAATGTTAAGCTGAATCCAATATTCGGATGTTGGGGACGATGTCGTGTATATAGTTTTGAAAAGGCCTGAAGCGATGATGATTCAGTTTTTTGGAAAGCCTGAGTATATTTTTTGGATGGTATGGGATAATAAGATGTGGAAATTGTGGATGAAAAGGAAAGAGAGGAGAAAAGACTAAAACACAGAAACTAACAGATCGTTAGTTTCCAAAAAGGCTCAGATGCTGAGAGGGACGAGTTAATTAAACTCTCTTTACATGACGGGAATTTGGTTTTTCTTTACAGACTCGGATTTGGAATCCCTTCGAGCTGTCTTCAATGAAAAGGAGAAAGAGCTGTCATTGGCTGTGGCCAAAGTCGATGAGCTCACGAGGCAACTTGAAGAACTTCGACGTGGGGCCAAGGAATCACCAAACAATGGACAGTCCACTGCAGCCATTGAATTGGAAAAACTCCGTAGGGAGTTAATGGTAAGTTTCAAATGAAATTTTGTAAAATAATTTCATAATGAACGATAAAGATAGAAAGAATTACGGGGAGTAATGTATTGCGAATTTATACAACCATGAAGGTGGTTTTGACAAGACACCCCATTTGCAATTTCTCATCTCTGTCTCATAACTTTGCAACTTTAAACAAATTCGTTTTTGGTGAAAATTATGTCTCTCTCCCAGCAGTATCAGCTCAGCATGGTCATTTGGCACCCACAAAATAGCAATCAGTAGAATAAAGGCATGAATATAGTTTTAATTTTAATACGTGCGAGCTCAATGTGAAGTCGAAGTACTCAAAAGTAAATAAATATGAAATTGGTTTTGGAAGTCACAGAATAATAATGGACCATTGTCACAATGATAATATGAGCACAACGGTTTCCGTGATACCAACTGAAATTGTGCAGAGAGATGCAATAGTGCAGTTAGTACTCTTTTGGAATGAATGGAATGGATTTCGTTAGATGTGTGCGCGAAATTGTACTACTTGCTCCTTAATGACCTGACCAAGACCAAACTATCTCTCGGTTATTATTACGAGTTTCACCAAGAATAATGTTGTAGCAGTGTGTGGTCTTGGGAGATGACTGTGATCTGTGATGAGATGACACAAAACTTTGCGCCAACAGGACCGAGATGAGAAGCGACTCTCCCAAACTTCACGAAACCAACGACAGCGGAGGGTCTTCTTCTGACAAAATTCTCTCGGTTACTTTGCTTTTAAACTCAACAGCAGGCAACTAATAAGGCGATAGTACGATGTTACTTGTAAATGTAATGTCTAATGTCTAAACCGTCTCTTTTCTATGTGTGAGTATCTATCTTCTGGAATGGAATTTACTACATTATTACCACCTTTAGAAATGACACTCATTCATGGTCTCGTGTGTGCCAAACCACCGTGGAGAGAGGGAACATCATTATGATCTCCATTACCGCATCGCATCCGTCCTCAGTCCTGTGTCATTACAATGCATGGGTGCAGTGCAGTATCGTATACGAACGTTACGACTTACGACTCTTATTTCTCCGTTTTATACTATTCGATTCTCATTCCTTTCCTTTATGTGGATTTTTGATAGTGCTTGAGCCTGTGTCAACGTGTAAAATGTTCAATTGTATGATAGTAAAGTAACCCCACATCCACGTTTTACCATGCAGTCAGTCCACAGTGATAATAATAATAACGTTCCATGGTACGATGACGATGCTACTAAACATAAAATACAAGGGAGATTTAGATGTAGTACGGAGCACTGTGCACTATGGGACGTCACATCGTCTACGATCCTGTTGACGATGTGTTGTTCTGTGTGTGACTGTGTCTAACTAGCTTTATAAGTGACATGTGCATCTTCAGCAGGACGTAAAGGGGCCACAGGGAGAGAAGTAGGGTTACCCATCTTCTATGCTTCGTGATTCAGTGTCACTGTGACATGTCGGCACCGTGGCCAGTAGGTAAATAAACTGCATGAGGGAGATAAGCTCAGTTCGATTGTTAGGACGATGATGGTTAGATGAAAAAAATCTGTTTCTTTCTTGTTGTGTTGTGAAAGGTGCAATGTTGTCGTTGTCGACGTTGTGAAAATTCGTTATATAGTATTTTTGTGAAGAAGGAACTTTAATTTATGGCTTGCATGTTGCATCCAACTTTGGATTCGGGTTCAATACAACAGTTTTCGGGGAATCACGGAAGAAATAGAGATTTGGGACATTTGAACGGTTGAGAAGTTCATTGTGCTGCCCGCAAGTTGAAGTTGTTCATAGACCTTTCACTTCCCGGAAAAGTGAAGAGAAGCACCCCGGGAGTTTACGAGTACTGGAACAAAGAAGAAGATTGGAAAAGAGTTTTTAGCAGTTGTCTCTGTTTCTCTCTATCTTCTTTCCAAAGAATGCTTTGCTTTCCATTGAATTTGGTTCGGGAAGAGCAAAACACAATTTGGTGTTACTACTATATACACCCAATCCAAGAATAAAGTTGGATTCCAGGAACAGCAAAGTCTCAACGTACTACTTGCTATACTGAAGTTCATGGTTTGGTGCAAACGAAATGTGACTTTGTTTCCGTCTCCTTATATGGATGGAAGGATGACCACTCGAAATACATATAGTTGTAATAGAGTTACCACAAATGCCTTGTGGGTCCTCTAAAAAGGTCTTTTTCGTCACAAGAGCACTCTCATAGTTTCTGTGTCATTCAAAAAGACGATTTGTGCGTCATCCTGTTAGAAAATATACTGTGGAACCTTGTTTTAGTATCTTCACCGGTTTCGCATGAGTCTAAAAATAAGTATTGGAAACAATAATGGAGCTATGTCTCCAACCGAAATGGCCAACTGCTGTTTCAGCAGTAGCACGACTACCAACAGCAATTCTTCAGAGTTTGATGCATCTCTAATACCACAATTTGAAACAAATCTTACGGTGAGAATATTGTCATATGCAGCTTTCTCATATTTTTTGAAAAAAAAAACTTTGAAAGTACTTTTCTCCAGTGGTATCTCTTGTGCATTCAAAATGGTGCATTTTCCACGCAATTCTTATTCGTTGAACGTGAATATCTATTCATTCTGGATTCCTGGACACGAAATATATACATTGTTCAATTGTCTTTTTGCATGAACTTGAGCAATATTTCACTGGATCAGAGTCCCATGTGACATTTCCTTCTTTTTGCTATACATCTTTTTTCTCTCCTTTTGTCTTGGTGCACAATCAAGGAAGCACATTGCTCGTCCAATAATGGGATCCTTTCTCAAGACTTTGTGCATAATACATGTGACATGCGGAGTGAAAGTGTCAATCCGAATGAAAGAGGGGGACAGGTGGGACCAATAATTTCTTCGGAAACGAAGTTCATGTAAAAAAAAAAAGAAAAAAGTCCATTGTGACAATGATGGACAATCACTTTTCCGTCCGTCCGTCGTATTTCGTGTAGTACAATACAAAACTACTAATGCTTACAAGGGTTTTATTATCCGTATCCTGTCGTCTTGAAACTTGATAGATGTCTCCTTGTTTTTTTAATTCTCGATTTGTTATTAATAACTCTTCGCAAAAAAGTATGCATGTGGACGCAAGTGTCTTCAATGTCCACTTTTGCTTAGATTACACTTACAGTACACTACCAACATACTTCTTTTCTTCGTTCTACATCCATTTTGCATGTTTACTGTATTCTTTTAGAAGATTTATCATTGTGTCAAGTCTTGTCTTATCAATTTTACTATTGTGAGCTCAGGTGACACATTTTTACAAGTTTCTTCGCGTCCATGCCCTCGGCCTATTTTCATTCCACTGTAACGGCTTGTATTAAGCGTATTCATTGTTGCATAAGGAGGAGTTTATTTTTATGTCACATGTCACATATAAGCTTATGTATTGTATTAGAATGTAACGTTTTCTCAATTGACCTTTTCCTTTGTGTGTGCCATGTCACCTTCATCTTGGGTTCCGAAGCGTAATAATCCATTTGCAATTTGCAAGCCGTTCTCTGAGCTCCGGAAGTGCAAGTTTTATATACACGATATATATTATAAAGGTCGTTATTATTATGCACATTGACACGTCGTACTGTAGCAACTATTCAATTTACCTACAGAAATAATACAGTCTGTAATATTAGTTCGTGTTCGTTGAGCACGGAAACACCGCCAACAACGTCACATTTTGTACACTTTACTGGAGACTTGTTTGATTGATTAGTACAAGTATGCATGCAATGGGAAAAGTCACAAAGTTATAAACAAAAAGTAAAGTTATTGTACAGGTAAATTCGAAAATATGGCTGAAAAGGTATTTTCTCTGAAAAAACACATTTCATCTCATTTTTTACCTGTATAATCCGGTGTAGAATGCCTGTCTACAGAGAAAATTGTGGATGTTACATGTGTGCGTGCGTGTGCCACTGTGTTTTTTTGTGGCAGGATACATAAAGGAGACAAACTCCGGTTGACAGGGGAAGTGAAGCGACGAGCTCAACTGCAAAAGTAGCGGAAGCGTCGTGCTTGATTTTGTGACATGCAACGGTTTTATAACATGATATGTTGTGCTTGTGTATTAAAGTCTATTCGAACTACGGATTTACGTCAGCAAGCTCAGCAGTAATAGCGACAAAGTTTTTCATGTGTATAGATGATTCTCTTTTGTGTTTTAAGGCATTGTGCTGGAATTTGAATAGGGAAATTCAATAATGTTTAATCCTCGTCTGGATTCCCATACACTGGGGTCTGCTTTTTTCCTCCAGAAAACACATTGACTATTGACTTTTGTTAGGTTTCCTTCCAAAAAATGAAAATGACATTTTAATGAAATGAACGAGGAAAAATAATGCGTTGAAATAAGCACTTTCGAAATACAACTCGCTCTAATGCACGGTTTTTCATATATCTGAAAAATACTGATTGCTATAATGCTTTACACTATTCATGTTAGACATAATAAATGTGCCATTCGCGTGTGCTTTTGTACTATTGGATCAACCCATTAGCTCGTGCTCCTTGTGCTAAAAAGTGTTATTTATTCATTTTTTCGTTACGTCATGACCTCATGACACATGTCGGGTCAAATATAGATTTATTGTACAAGTCTCTTTGTGTTTACTAGACGATGTTTAATGAAAACACCATTTCTGGTGTTGATAACGCAAAAACAGTGTGATGTATTTGCATAATAAAACGTAATTTTTGTGTTATTTTGGAACATGTAACGTTTCAGAGAGCGCAACGTTAGTTCTATTATAATAATTGTTGTTATGATTTTATATGGGGAGTTTGGAAAATCCCCTGAAATGAGACGAATGACGTAGTGTTTACTGTGAGTATTAACCTTTTTGTTTATCTTTGCTTGTTGTTCTTTTTTACAGTACCGACAAAAGTTACGGGAGGCTCAAGCAAATCGTGTCGCCGCACAAAGAGCCGCTTTGTCCCAAAGACAGGAAGAAGCTGTTCGAGTGGATCGGAGAATTGCAGAGTTACAAGAACGGTTGCATCGAAAAAGACTCCTCAATCACCAACTTGCTTTGAAACATCAGGTAAAGAATTCTTTTTATAGAAAAGTCAAGTTTGGTTAGGACGGAAAAACAAAGATGGAAAAGGCGGAGGAGAAAGTTGTTTTTTAGTTTTCAAAGTAAAGCCCAGTCAAGCCGAGCTCTTGTTGATGCTTTGATGACGATGATTGAATGATGTGTGGAGCGCGTAGGTGTTAGGGATTGAATAGGTAGTTTGGTGTGATGTTGATGATGATGATGACATGAACTTCAAAAGAACGGTGCAATTTTTATTAGTATGGGCCAGAGGGTTCGTCCGGATTGCAATTATCCCTTGGAATCATCCGGTTAGTTCTCTTGGGGTCGTAAAAATAATCTCTGTACAATAGACAGACAAAAATCGCAAAAGGTTTGAGATCAGAACGAGAGTCTCAGACTCATCCACCTCATTTCATCAGTGGTCGACTTCCGACCAAACGAATGACGCGTAGTTCCATCATCAAAGTAAAGGCAAAAGCCAGGCAAAAGCTTTCCCTGTGGCCTGTGAATGTGATCTATACCTCGTGAAAGAAAAAGAGTGAAAGTCTCATTCTTTCTCTCTCTTAGTCAGTCAGTGAAGCTGTGGCAGTGCGGATGAAATGGATGGAAGTGATCACTTTTCGTCTGCATCTGACATTGCGGCCTTTTGCCACCAAATGCTTCTGCTTCCAGACAACTTTTCAGGATTAGTATTACGTACCTTGCTTGTTGACTGAAAATAGCAGCATTGCAAAACTCTTTTATAGTTGTAGTAACATGTACAAGTACTGTTTCATACTACCGAGCTTTTCGACAGTCGTTTTCGGAATAGCCTTATTATTTTTTAGACTATACACACACGTCTTCATTTCGTCTACCCGTCACTGGTTTCGGAAAATAAGGTAGTTTTTGAGCCACGGGCAGTCGAAGAGGTGTCAAAGAAATGAGAAAGTGTAGGACTTATCGGTACGATGGATGAGCGAGGCCACTTTCTCGGATCGATGAATCCGCAAAGGTTCAACTCTTCAAACATAAGACGCGCTAACAAGCAGTGTGTGTTTGTTTACCCCGTATTATATTCTGGGAAGAGATGAAAATCTGCATACATAAAATATCACGGAGGAGCGGTATTAAAAGAAAAGGAAAATCTTTCTTATATTTGAACCTTGTGCTACCCGTTGGAAACGATTCAATATCTACTAAGGCCAACTCAATGCATTTCTTTTCAAATTGAAAGACGGCTTTTGAAACACTATTCAAAAGACATTTTTGCTTTCAGAGTAGTTTCTTTTGATGAGCGATATACTAGAGACAAGTGGAAGATGACAAGTTCTTCGACTCCTCGACTCGTCGTTGCGATTAAAGAAACTGGAACGAAGACGATGTCGGCAGTCGTCATTATTGCGATACGAACCGTCTGACTCCAGGTGTTTTCTGCATCAATGCATAATAAAAGACTCGGCTAAACTTTATTGTAACATGAAAAGCTACGGTGTATATATTGTAACTTATCTAAAATGATGATGATACGACTCAGCTGGACTGGAACACAAGATGAAGATCAAAAAGCGACGAAAAGCCGTAAAACCTCTGTTTTATAGTGTTACATTTTGTATTAGTACTATATAACTTACTTCAAGCGCTCAAACGCAGTATTCTTCAAAGGAGACTTGTTTTGGGAAAGGAATTGCAACTTGAGTTGGAAAAGGACATTTCTTTCATAGTTACAAGTTACAAGACAATAAAGAAAAAAATCCTCGTTTGATCCTTAATGAAGTCTGGAATTGGTAAAAAGCCGGTGGTTCGTATGGTCGAGGAGGCTTGTTATGACAAGGAAGACTTTGCTTCGAAAAGGAAGACATGACTCGGTTTGTTTCGTCCTCATTTCAATAGGAAGTGTTGCATGACAATTACTAGTTAAGCATGAGATTGTCGTGTGGATAATTAAAAAGTGGACTCAGAGAAGAGTCGACGTTGTTTCATCAAGACGAACGTCGACGATATGAGATGATGATTATCTTTTCCTGTCCCTTTTAGCAGTATGCATGATTCTGAAGATGATGATCATCATAACATCATCATCATCCTTTTAAAGTGTCGTGTGAGATTTACGACAATGCAATAATGCGCACTGTTAAAAATGCAGATGACCGTTAGTTTTGGCATGGTTCGATGACGATGTTGAAGCTTGTTGTTGTTTTTTGCGACCTTTATAAATAGATTATTTATACACGTTGCAATTTTTTAGTAGTATATAGTGTACAGTGCGCAGTTAAGTTTGTATAGTTTAGTTTCAGTATACGTGTGCAAAATGTGCTTCTTTATGAATTAATGGGCCAGGACCACAAAAAGCAGTCAAGACCACACACAAGCTCCCGTCCTCTCCAACATGACACAAAACGCTACAAGAAGACTTGCAAAAACTCATTAAGAAAATGAATAGTAAGAGACTTTGTAGAATTTGAGGACAAGAGAAGAAAGACAGCAAATGTACGAGTAGAAGTATTACACAATGCAAAACTGTATAGTTTATAATACTGGCAAAATGGTTCAGTAGGAAAAGTTCCTGGTGATTTCAGCGTGAGATTCCTGAGGATGAGTTTTTGCAATGGAAAAGGCGCACAGAGAAGCAAGAAACATGAACCGTTAATCGTCCATGCCGTGGACAAAGTTGTAAAACTCATTGCCAAGTGCTAACGTGCATAATGGGCCAGCATGAGATGTAAAGTCCTCATTAGCACAGTTCCTCATCAAGAGAAGTCGTCAGGAGCAAGTCGTACAATTTATAATAGCATTAGTGGAAAGTGAGCATGAAAATGAATTTTCGGGTCTTTTCGGTCAAAAGTTTAAAGTTTGCAACATGACGGTGGCTGGATTAAAGTTTAATCATAATATCGTATGAATTAGGAAGATCATGATCGTCATCGTTAGTCAACGCCTCGCCTGTTTTAATACTTTCACGTTCCCTTTGATAAGAAAATGAATTAAGAATGACGGAATAAAATTAATTTCTAATATTTTTTCATGAATTTCATTTTTGTATTTGCTTACAGGAGAGCGTGGACGATTTTCCGTTGTCGTTGCCGAGTAAGAACGATCCGAAATATCAAACGTTGCCTTACAACGCGAAACTTTTTGCACCATTCTCCACGAAGCATGACCAAGAAAATTTTGAGAAGAGTATGCAGCAAATGCAAATCATTCCATTGGACCAACAGTCGCCGCCGTCGAGTCAAATTGAGAACAATTCTACAGGGATGAATTACCTTCCTGGAAATAAAAGTAGTGTGGAAGTCAGAAACTTTTCTAATAATCTTCAACTGCATCACTTTTTGAGTCAGATTCACCAGAATGTCAAAAGTATCCCTGCTAATCATCATTTGGCGTCACATACGTCTTCTGGGCCTGTGTCTGCGACCACGACAACTACATCCACCGCCATTCCCAACGGATTGCAAACTGTGCACAGCACTCAAGCCAACAGCAATGTGTCCAGAGGAAAAGCTATGCCGATTGATGATGACAATGGGTTTTCAATGGTGCGACCAACAAGCTTCCTGCCGACAGGAGCGCCTAGTCCTCATAGTCCGACAATTGCGCCACAATTTTACGATATCAACGGGCTTTCGAGTCAGGTGAGACATTTTGTGCCTAATTTATTTAGCCTTTAGCCTTTAGTTCACCAGAACTCTACATTCTCAGTTCAGAGAGCAAGGCGTAACGTTCAAGCTTTCCTGAGGCACTTTTTCGTCTTCTTTTACCTCTGAAAAGTGATAAGTGACAGAAAGCATTAGCTTCCAGTTTATACGTTAGAGACGATAATACATTTTAAAAGACGAGCGTCTAAAATCCAAAAAGTGCCATTAAGGCAAACAAACGCACTATGAAAGATTAATGGATTTTAAGAGATGGGGAAAACAATAAAAGGTTGGAAGAGTGCACTTTATGTACTTTGTTGTAGAGGTATATTTTGAGTTGACAGGAAAAGTCAATTGAACCTAGTGCTCATACGTTTCTTATAAAGACGCGACACACAACACATTAGGAATTGGCAAATGTCGGTCATTTCAAAGGAGACAAGGGGGAACGTATAGCAATTTATTTTTAGTGATGTGTCCCATCGTCTCAATCCAATGGCTTTTGGGATTCCTCGTCCATGACGCTACTTGAATTTGACACGGGATTTTTTTTAGATGGTGTGAACTCTGAAGATTGTTTTCGCTCAGACACTCAACCTATAAGTACAGGTCGAAACTTTGTCAACCGAAGTGGATCAGTTCAAATTGTGTCGTATCGTAACAACGTAATCCGTGAAAGTCTTTTAGGGCTTTAGTAGAATTCTCTATTGTTGTTTGACAAATTTTCATTTACTCAAGTACCATCATGAATTTTGAATTGGGGGACGGACAGCGCACTTTTTGTTGAAAAATGAATATTGCAAACAAAGTTTGTGAGATGGAATGGGATTTCATTACGTTGAAGAGCTGAGAAGGGCGTGTTACATTATATAGAATACTTTGAAGGAATGTGGACAATGGGACAACGAAAACAGTGCTTTGCTCTAGAAAACCTTTTTCGCACAAAAAATTCCGAGTGCCTTTGACTTTCCAAACTTTCTTCCTATGTAGATTTATTGAGTGACACAATTCAATCTATGTGATTCAATTTTGTAGACTGGGAGTACAAAGGATACATCTTCGACAGCAAGCAATGCATCGGTCAGTGGAAGTTCAGTCAGCGATGGATTTGCTCCTGCACGTCCGGCAAAACCCGCATTACCGCCGAAACCTAGCAAACCTGCTCCACCTCCGAGACAAACACATGATGTTTTCTCTTTCAATCATACTACGAGGTATGGATTTCAGATTTTTTTCATTCGTTCTTCTTTTTGGTGTTCTTGTTATCACCATTTTCTGGAGTCGCAAGGCATCATTTCCAAGAATTCACAAGGGACTTGCAAAAAATATGGAAAAGCTGTGTGGGGTTGCTAAGGTATGGCAAAGATGAAATGTTTTTGCAAGCCTGATTGCATCCACACATACGATTTTTTCACGTTCCTACGCACTTGTACACATAATGTTCACGACCTGCGAGCGAACGAGCCAGTGAGAGCATTCATTACAGAAAAGGTTAAGTGGAGAAAGCTGAGGGAAACGGAAAAGCAGTTCAGTTTGTTGTTCTGTATACTAGAAAGAGAAAGCAAGAGATTGCTCTTTCTCTCGGATGCAATACGGAGGAATACAACTACAAAAAAAAAACGAGAAATAGTAGGAGTAGTCTTGGTTTGGCTGGCTGGCTCGAGCAGCGTCGTGGAGTAGTTGAAAAGTGTGGAACGCGGAAAAATTGGATGTGACTGCTGTCCTAATGATCTTGGGAATGGGCATTGCCTTCAGTAGAGAGGAAGCGGCAAACGTCTCATTTGCCCCTGATGGGTTTGTTCGCAGGACGAGTAGCGGGAACACCTCGACTCCCGATTCGAACGTCATGATACCCGACAGAACTGAATTACCTATCAAGCCGAAGCCGTTGTTTCTCAAGAAGGCTCCTTCGCACAACACGACAGCCCCATCAACATCAACCTTCAGTGCTAATGCCACCAACACGTTCACGTCCACCTCCGCCTCCAACATCGACAAGGAATCCAATAACGGCACTTCCACCACCACCGGAAATACTACTGTAAGGCAATACTCTCACTTTCCTTCATACAGTCAATAATGCAATAATGTACGACTTTTCCCATTGGGACCGAATCGTTCACGTCATATATTCCATCCCACGTTTGGCGTCTGACTGTCTACGAGTTAGCAGTGTTTTTACCCAGAATTTTTATGACAGCAGAAAAGTTTTTATTGAATTTGCAATGGATGAATTGAAATGCATGATGCATTTTATTAGATTTGACAAGAAAGCAAGAGTGAAAGTCTATTTCATAAGTGGACTAAGCGAATGAGTTTTAGGTACGAAGAACTATTTATGTGAAGCATCTGAATGGAATAATGTATAGAAATGTAAGAATTCATGTGCAGAAATGTAAGAATTCATGTGCAGAAAGTGTAAAAAGTTATTAGCGTCTGATTAATCTTTCTCGTTCTTCTTATAATCGGATGACTGAGCTCACAGCGAGTTCAGTCACGAATAAGCTTCTCGGGGAATGATGAGATAATTTTCTGGATGATATTCAAATTCAAGAGTTAGTACGTTTTTGGAAAGCAGAAATACTACTTGATGTCACAATTGAGAAGGCTGTGCATGCATGGCTTGCATTATAGTAAGGCTCCCACTTGAATCGTTGAGATGCAGAGGAACGAAGTTGTTGCTTTCCCATTCGGGATTCTTATTCGTTGAGATGGAAGATGCAGGGACGATGGGATTGCTTTGACATTTGAGTATACTTAGAAAACGTTGAAGGAAAGCACTAGCAAAGTACTATTAAGGTTTTACGAAGGAGTGTGAAAGTGATGGAAAGTCAGAGAGTGACAAAGAAATGTATTTAGGCTGTATATATGGCCGTACGTGAGAGCTATGACATAACGATTCTGTTGTGATTCGAAAGGTACGGGTTTCTATCAACCGTCGCATTGAGATGCCTCCAGAAATTGAGATCCTGTTCCCTGAAAGTGATCCACCTCCGTCAGATTTGGTTCCGGAACTTTCAGCTTCAGCGACGACGACGACTATGACGAAATCCACATCATCATCATCGTCTTCGTCTCCTTCGCAAACGTCCTCAACACCGTCTCAGCAGACATCAGGGCCCAATTCTCCAGCGGATTGTGTCGACTCGTCTCCGCTTTTCTTGAAGAAAGCCAGTCACTTACTTCCGGAAGAATACACACTCCCTGATCTCTTTTCTGCTACATCAATGGATTTATCACCTACGCAGATCAACAATAAAGATAATCAAAACATCATGGGAACTAACTTTGGTTTTAACGGCATGAGATTGATGCGCTCTGAACCTCAAACTTCCATCCTGTCGGCTTTGCAAGCTAGTATCAACATGAATATGAATTTGACCAATGCCAATTTGGTGCGCACTACCAACATCAATTTGAGTCCTAACGGTGGACACTTCCGGGACAGCTCATCCTCTCCTGAAATGATCAATGGGAAGGACGATGAGCGATTGGACAGGAATGACAATCTGGAAATTGACATGTGTCACTCGCCTGATGAAAATCTTAAAAATTATGAAACCCATACACGAGACCAGTCCAAAATTCAGCTGGAATCTAATGGTAAACCATTTTTTGTGTGCTAGTCTGCTTTTATTTTATTTATATTAAGCAAAATGCCATGCCATAGTCAATATCAAGCCATAAACTGAAACTGGAACAAGCCAATGCAAACACATTTAACACGAAAGGCAATTAATGAAATTAATTCGATTCCAATGCGACTATGCGACACACACTGAGCTTACGACATGTTTTCCGAAACACCTCACAACGACGTTCGTGAAAGATTTTAATAAGCCGTGTAGTATTTTCATTTTAGATTTTAAATTGTATGTAATTGCAGTCTATTTCCAACTTCATGTCCATTTTACATTTCGTGTTATCTCTAGGTGAAGTGAAAGTAAAATGCTCTCTTTCTCCCATTTCTCTTAAAATAATTAGACGTTTTCGGACTTTTGCAGCTTTTACAGAAACATTTTATTGGTAGCGATGAACAAAACTGCCAGAGGTTGGTAGAATATTTTTGAAAACTAGGCGATTTCGCAAATACCAATATGCTGAAGCACTTTGATTTTTGCGAGGTGACGTAGTCGAATGGTTATGCCCGCTCGAACAGATTGCAAGTTGCAAACACAACTTCTGTAAATGACATTCATTGAATGAGTGTTGAATTGAGTAGAAAATTATTATTTGTCTTTGTTTTGTCTCTCGTGAGTCATGTCATGACTGTTAATGTTGGCACAATTTGTAGTTTGTAGTAGTAGTAAATTGGAGAAGTGAATTGAATGACGAACCACACCTTTGTTGACTTTACAGAAGCTGCTAATGACAGTGGGAGTGTCAACAGTAATGACCAAAGTCCAGAGCGTGAAGAGAAGAACGCGGATGGTGCGAGTCCTGTCTCCAGCCTTGAACAAGTCGTGAGGCGTGTCAAAAAAGGCAATTTGAAGTCTAACAACCGGGTATGTGCAAAATGAATAGTCTCTTCAACAACGTTTCCAGGGGTTGTGTGCGGTTCAGCTTCAGAATCTCCTTGTTTAAGGATGAGCAAAAATTTTTATTCCCGAAATGACCCATTTGTTTTTTTTAATTGCATAGGAACATGCGCCGGTGGGACGTCGAGTGAGTTTCGACCCGTTGGCTTTATTGTTAGACGCATCTTTGGAAGGGGAATTGGAACTTGTGATGAAGACAGCAAGTGAAGTAGGAAATGCGTCCGCCGCCAACGACGAGGGCATCACTGCTCTTCACAATGCAATTTGTGCTGGTCATTCTGACGTTGTCAGATTCCTGGTCGAGTTTGGCTGTGATGTCAACGCCCAAGACAGTGACGGATGGTGAGTTTGCAAACACACCTCTTTATTTTCTACTTAATGGTGTAATACCCGCTTTTGAAGACAAGTGTCAACTAACATTTTATTGCATAGTAGTTGAGAGAATCACAGGAAAGCTTTTTAATTGGATACTGATACGTATACGGTTTTCCTTCCGGTATTATTTCAGGACACCTCTCCATTGTGCCGCATCCTGTAACAACGTGGGCATGGTGAAATTCCTCGTGGAGCGTGGAGCTTGCATCTTCGCCACTACTTTGAGTGATCATGAGACAGCGGCGGAGAAATGCGAAGAGGATGAAGATGGTTTCGGCCCTTGCTCCGAATATCTCTACAGTAAGTTTGCACTTCTTTCTCATAAAGAATTCGGGTCTCGAGTCCTTTTCTGTAGGAGGGAAAACCGGCGTTTTCTCTTTCTGTGTCTCTTCCTCAATAGTTCATCGATTCACACACAGTGAGAGAAAAGCGAGAAAGTGGAATGTCTCTTGAGGAAGGCAATAGCCTCCAAAAAAAGTCTCTCATGCACACTGCGTTCAACATCCAACACGGATTACACGATTCTCGTCTCACTCTCACTTTTCCCCTATAGCTTCTTTTTTCCCCAGTGCTTTGTAGTGTTTCCGGTGTTGTATACCTCACGGGCCTTGAAAAAGAACCCATAGTATAATAGTCTACTACAACTACTAAGATGGTCACGAAAACGCAGAACCGTGCTCATGCTATAGTATTCCGAGTTTGTCGTATTAAAAACCGAATGTCGGTTACCACCCGTCCACATTGACGAAATGCACATACCGTACTCGCTTCAAAGTATGCTTCCAGCGTGGAAGAAAAGAGAACCGGAGGAAATTGCAAAGAAATCGCAAGGAATTTTTGCCAAATCTTATATAATTCAGTGTAGTACGTTCTACACGTCCTTAGGCCATGCGAGATGCGACTTTGTGAAGCTGAGCATTTGGGAGACATGTCTTTTCGCTGATGCGCTCTTCCGTCGTAGAGAAACTTCCCGAATTCAAATAATGCATCTTTGAATGTGTCTTGTGTCCTTTTCCTTCTGTGTATTCACCACATACGACATACACCAATGTCAATTCCCTCTGTATGTTGCCTCAAAGTCGAAGCTGAAATGCAATCAAGATTGTGACCGGAAGCCGAATACACATGGTCTTTTTTGCTAGAAAAGGGTTTTCCTTTCTGTACATATTTACAGGAGTTTACGGTATCAGCTTGCAACTTCCAAGCAACTTGCATTTTTCAGCTTGGACTTGGAGTCCTTTTATTCTTCATAGTTTCATATTATAGGTATCACTTTCAATTTTTAAATCTCATCTCATGTATACCTTTTCATTTAACAATAGGTATCCAAGAAAAGTTGGGGATAATGAACAGTGGAGTAGTCTACGCTGTTTTTGACTACGACGCTCAAAACCAAGATGAACTCACTTTCCATGAAGGCGACCGTCTTCTCATTTTAAGAAAAGGAGACGAATTGGAACGCGAATGGTGGTGGGCTTCACTTGGTGACCAACAAGGTTACGTCCCCAGAAATCTGCTTGGTGTAAGTTTCAAATCCTAATCATTTAGTACAACATAGTTTATTTATATATTTATTAAAATGCATTGTTTCATTTTACAGGTATACTCAAGGGTTGTGCCTCAGAAGCGCAATTGCGATTCTTAGACCAAGTGCCATTATATTTACATTTTTGCGATGGGAAAATAATTCAAGTACCTCAAGCGTTTTGTCGCAGAAAATGTAGAAAAACATAAATTTTTTTTATTATCTTATACACACTCCGTTTACCTGACCTCATCACGTCGCAGCGACTTGAGCAACAACATTCATTAAAGATGTCTTGTGTGTTCTTTTGATGCTGATGCAAAAAACGAACAAAATAGGAGGAAAGCGAAAATCTTCTCTAAAAGCACGTCGTGTTGTCACTGTCGTCGCCGTCGCCGTCTTCGTCCTTTTATGAATCAACGAGAGTGCCTACTTAATCAAACATAACACAACACATTCACAGTCTAATCAACCCAAGTCGATTTTTTTCTTGTATGAGTTTTCTATGCAATGTTAAAGCAGTGTAGCCGAATATAATATCGATCGTTTATTCAATTTTGCAAGATCAAAGAGACAGTCAGTCGTCATCGTTCTTCATTTGTCAGTTTTGCTGTCTTACAAATAAAACGCAATTTTGTTACTGAAGGATAACGTTTGTCGACTGAGAATCTTCTTGATGGATTGATATGGCCTTAAACTTAAACAACTTGTTAAATGTTTATAGCTATAAACTTCGTATTTCGTAGTAGCATATAATATCATATATTAGGGTAGAAAAATGTTTCTTCATTATAAGTGTCGGTAAATGATGACTTGATGACTCGTTGCTGAATGTACGCGATTTGAAACTATAATTTAGGAAAACTAGTGTAATGCAAAGGAAAAAATATAATAATAATAATATAAATCATGAATTTATTGTTACGCAATAGTGATTGAATGAAATTGACTGAATGAATAACGCGGTTGGACTTTGTCGGATCAAATTGTGACGACGATCAAACTAAGGAATCAAATTAAAGTATAGTTATCCCGGATGCAAAATTTCTATTGTTTCTGTTCTGTCAAGTTTGTGAGCAATTAAAAATTCATCAATGTTTATTAAATTGTTCAACAATCAACAACAACAACAGTAAAAACTTCACAATACTATAATCTTAATAGGGCTAAAATTCATATGACATGATAATCAAATCACAATTATGTCCTATCAAGCTAAGAAGATTTAAATGCTTATTTACCTCTATTTAGCTTAAGAATTCTACATAGTACATAAGGTGTTAAAATTATATCAAATGTGTGGAAGGCAGTTAGTGAACAAGATTTCAGTTCAAAGGATTCATCTATTTTTGAAGGAGTCTTACCCAACAGCATTGTGATATTAGAAAGAAAACGGATGAAACTTTGTAGAGAATGTCAGAACAGAGAAACAAAAGAATAATAATCGTAATAAATTACAATATTCATGGAAAATTTTGTTCTGCCAATTTTTTGATCACCAATAAACGTAGCTCTTATATAATCGATTACTTAAATGCACTAATAATACTAACATGCATAACATACATTGATGCAGTACATGTAGTACAAGTAATTCTCATTACTACTAAGACCACTTGTTACACTATAATATTAAACTACAATGGAGAAAGACACAACCTTAAAAATGCATTAAATGATTAGAAAGCATGCAATTCTTGTGATGCCTTTACATTGCATTTGGATATTAGTCGCCCATATATTCTTCTTTAACCACGATGGACAAGTCATTGGTTCCAGGAGAACCCTGAAATAATCCACAAACACATTTATAATTTAATTTTACCTATTACCACAACAGTTCATGAAATGAAACATTTAGTCAACGTCAACATAACTTGACTTTCATACCGGTTCAGTCTTTATGTTTACCATTCCAGAATTTCCATGATAGCCGTCGTAGTAAGAGCCGTCGTGACCATGATCTTTCCAGTCTCCAAGTATTATACGTAACTGTTGTGGAGGCATGCAGGACCGCTGAAGACAAAATTAAGTGACAGAAAAACATAAGTGAATTAGGATTACGTAATCAGTTAAGTTTGGTTATTGAAACATGCAGTAGCTATACTATGCATGTTATGCAATGGAATAACTCAACCCGCGGTAGAAACTATATAATATCACAGAATGCACGAAGGTGTTAAGATCGTGAGGGCAACTTGAGCCATAACGAAGAAAACAGGGCAGAGCAGCACGAAATGTGCCTTTACCATATTGTGCACGAGTACAAAATTGCCGTTTTGCTAGTTTTGTACCTCAAGCAGAGATGCGTTCAGAAAAGGTTGACAAACCTGTTGCTGAGAGAAAGACATGAGATGGTCCGCCAGCGGAACCCGAAGATCAGGAGCTTCTTGCAACACTTGGCTCAATTGAGTTGGAGGTAGCGTGAGCAGAATTGGGAAACTTTTTGGTGCATTACGTTGACAGCATTTAATGAACCCTTCCCATATTATCGGTTGAGTCCATACCTATCATAAATACCATACGAGATTTTATACCCAATTCGCACAACAACACTGAAGGACTAACATAACACAATCAACGGATTTTTATTATAAAGGACTACAGTCAATTTGAAATCGTTGACGCATTTCCATAAATGAACAAGACACGAGACGGGGTGGCCAACGTGTGTAGAACTTATATTATAATCATTAAACTTGGCTTTAGCTAGTAAATTCATTAAACAACTGTACCTGCTTGCCAACTAAGCGACCCAAGGTATTTAAGATAAAACCAGACAACTTCACATGAAAACCCATGGTTTGAATGACCGTTCGCATCAAAAGGGTTGGAAGAGGATTCATTTCGAGTAATTGATTGATGACAACAGCCATGACCTCGGCAGTGTACACCGAAGATTCACCGAGACACATGGATGCAGCTGTAGATAAAGAATCGTAGAAATTATTAAGTCTGTTATGAACTGTAGAGAATGACAATGACAACGGCAACTGGCATGATGGCATAATTTAATCAAATACTTTAGCAACAACCGTTGGGCATTTGCAACAACAACCATTTGCATCCTACCTTTCATTACGCTTTTCAGTTCAACACCTTGGGTGTCCAATTGATGAAGTGCTACCATGAGCTCTACAGGAGTAATAGGACTGGTGTGTGTCTTGGAATCCACATTAACTCCTAACAACCGGTTGAATACCTGAAGAAACAGAACAGAATTACAGTAAATATTATCATTAGAGAGTCAACGTCAACACCCAATTTGAATAACTTCATAATTAAAATGTCTGCTGAACATACTTCTTTAACAACGTTTGGATTAAGTTTTACAAGCCGAGGTAAAAACGATATGAGTTCTTGTTTTGTCAGACCATTGAGAATTGGTATAAGAAAGCGTATGTCTCCAATTTTTTTTGGATACAAACTTCGGATTTTTTGTACCAATGCAGGAGTTGGAAGAGCTGAAAATTATATTACAGTTTAATTCATCTGATATTACTACTTAAGATTTAAACATTTAAAAACTGTTAGTTTAAGAAGATGAATACCTTTATCAGTAAGTATATGAACGATTCGTGTAATCAGCGTTTCTGCTCCTTTCGGGAACTTGTCTAACAAATCAATTAAATCCGGAGAATCGATTCCAATCTTCCGTATAGGACCGTCAATATATCTCAGAATGAATCTTTTAACGTCTCCAGACGCATCCGAATAAACCTTTGCCAATCTATAAACAAAGTAGTGATACATGAAATAGCACTTAAAACGCAATTTAAAAACATTAGTAATGAATGCATACTCATGAATTAAATGATTCTTGATTCCTAATAAATGCAGGAATAAATGTAAAGAAGACTTGACTAATTCCTCTTTCCATTCGATTTGACGTTCACTTCGTCCCAGTTCCTCAGTAAACAATATTTCTGGTGGTTGCGATTGCACTAAACTGTTTAAGTAATAACTGATAGCATGATCTTGAATTGCGGCCCGCATGTTCTCCGCAGACTCGTATAATTTCATCACACATTCAACTGCACTGGTTCGGACCTACATAAACCAGAGATTATGTAGTTCGCTGTCCATTTAGAAAAAAACTAATCAAATAGTCCCGATTACAACTGCATTTAAAACTAAAAAGAGTAGCATTATATGTCTACTTACGTCATCACAACTATGTGTACAAAATCCTAACATTGCGCTCAAAAAGTGCAATTTTCTTGGTCTTTTAGTAGCCAACTCCATTAAGAGTTGCATTCCTTTCCCACAGTTATCCGAGTCAATGCACAACAGTTTTAACAACTCAAGTCCTCGGTCAGGAATACTTGGAGGTTCCATGTAAAGGCGCCACGCCAACCTAGATTTTGAATATATGTAATATTTATTAACGTTTAAAAAATTGATGAACAGATTGATACAATCAGAACAGACACAGACACGAGCACTGCCGACTGTGCTGTGGTCGTACGTATCTCATTCTCATCTCGTATCCGTAGGCCTCGGACTCGGACGCGTAACGTTATTTGGGTCAACTTACAGAGATTTGTCGGATCCCAAATTAGATTCCAGTATTGCTTTCATTATGTTAGAAAACGTCCACTCGTAGCGATCTTGACCTGACAACGATTCAATTTCTACGCTGATAGACTTCCTTACAAAATCTTGCGACATTTCATACTCTGCAAAAATCCAATCGAGTCCAAGATCCAGTCGATTTCTTATGTCCTCCTTAATATGCTGCAACACATCTGTAAAAATTGGTTCAATACATTATGGGATAACTTATACAAATACAAAGTCACTTAGTTAGGATAAAGTAATTCAAGGCAAAAATAACTCACAAAACCGCAGCTGAAACGTTGACATTGCTAGAATGGAAGAAATCAACTTCACTTTCGTTTCATTTAATCTTTCTCCAGAGGAAAGAATGCGCTTGACTGCTAATGTCATATGCTTTTCTCGGTCCGAAGGAGAAAGTGGTTTAGTGACTTCGCTCAATTTTAAGGATTTCGGAATTTTCTTTTTTGGAAGAGCTGCTGGTGCCGGAAGTTTTGCACTCATTGAGTCAGGTACTGGTAAATTCGTAGAAGATACTAATGTAGGGATGGATTTCGATTCTCCATGATCAGTCTATATTACAAAAACCATTATTACTTTTAGTTACTCATTTCCTATTTAACCTTGTGAAAAGGTCACATTTTACTGGAAGTAATTGTTTACGAATCAAGTGACCTGTGTCAATGCAGCAGTAGGGCCCAGTTTAAAAGCTGTAATTTGAGCTGCTAAGAGTCTCGATACATGCCGAATCTGACTATTTGTGCCTGCAAGAGCTACAGGAGTGTACGATGACATGAAATGAGGAGGAAGTTCATCAGGTATCTTATCCTATATAGCGTGAAAACAAATGTGCGCAATATAATCATAGAATGTATCATCAATTTCCGTCATCAAAGGAGCATCGGACATCCATTTCTTCATGTGAGCATTTACCAAGTAAGCTAGGACAAAATCAGCAGCCACTTCTGGGGTTAATTTGCTGAAAATATCCTTCTCCAATTCAGACTCAGGAGTGTCATGACTCGGCTGTGTCTCTGTGTCCATTTCCTCAATCTCATCGTCGTCATAATCTTCTTCGTCTTCCTCTTCCTCTTCCGCAGCTGCTTGAGCCTGTTTCTCCAATTCTAAACGAGCACGTTTCCGTTTAATACTTTCAGCTTCTTTCTCTTGAGCTCTCTGTCTTTTTCTACGCTCGGAGCGCATTTCATCAAGATGAGGAAGAGCTTTATACAACTAAAATTCAATAAAGTTCCAGGATTAAGTTATGCTGTCATCGAAAATTATACATTCATAGCATACTTTAGACTAAAGCACGTCTTTCACCAACCTCTTGATGAGTAGCACCTAAATCTGTAAGCAGTGAAGTGATGTTATCGAAATAATCTACTGCCCTAGGATGTTTCAACAGTCCAATGAGCTGAACTTTCATGTATTTCCGTACAGAAGCAACCTGTGAGCGTTCCAACGTCGGTGGAAGTATTGCTGTTGAACATTAAACGATATTAGTTTAGAGTTTAGACATGGTTTAGGCACAAATGGGTCTCATAAACTCCATTACGTTCGAGAAAACAATATTAGGTGGTTTGAAACCCTTACCATTGAGCTTTTCCATAGCTGACACAACTTTAATCATAAAATGAGGGCGTAACTTGGAAATCAAAACTATGGATCCCATACAAGTCATGAGATTCACGCTAGTGGCATGACGAGATCCATGAAATTTTAATAGATCTTCAAACAAATTTCTGAAAAAAACGAAAACGTCGTTCATGAACTAATGCATGCATTCATTCAAGATTCAAGCTTATGTCAATAAAAAGGATTTTAGTGAAGCAGTACTTTGCGTCTTCTTCCAGCTTTCGAGGTCTAGCAACTTTGACTGTAATTGGCACGTGGTCAACGCAAAAGTCATTCGGTCGTGACACACTGTCGGTTTCCGTTGGTGTTTGCAGGATGATAATCGTTTCAATGAACTTGACTGTATGCGTCCGAATGCTACAACAGATTTGAAAACCACAAACGTTAGTTTACCAACTTAAAAACTATAGATCAAACATCAAACCATAAAGCTCATCCTCTAAAAAGATAGTTTACCCATCATAATCGCTGTCGATTTGCTTAAGAATAAATTTTTTCAGGTCACAAACAGAACTCCATGCGTTTTCCATATCTTCAGTAACTGTTTTAGAACGGGACAGCCATATTAAAGTTTGCTTGTAAATCTTGGCTGTGACTTGAATAGCTTTCTTTTGAACCGAAACAGACTTGTCTTGTAACATGAGCATCATGTTGTTCAGTACTTTTGGAATCGTTTCTGGATCAGTTTTGCTGTAACATTCAAAAAATGCACACAACTTACTACAAATACTCTAATTTAAACAAATATTGCACGTAAAATGCAGTACAAAATGCTTTTATCAGTTAATACCATGCTTCTTCAATAAATTCTAGTATGTAACAACGGATGTCAACATTGTTATCAGTCAGAAAATTCAACATTTCATCCAAAAAGTTGTCCAAGAGTGCAGGTTGTTTGTTAACTATTGTATCTTTCACGAGCATCAAACTTTGGAGTTTATCAGACTCGACTGACGTCACGGTGGCTTTTGTGAGCAATTCGGCGACCTAAAATATACATTTTGACATGTCAACATTATTACCGAAATTATTATTAAAATCAGATACTTGGTTGCAACCTCCATACCTTTTCTTCATCTTTATAATCGTTAGGTTCAAAAGCCTGATCATTTCGAGGTCTCGTTCCACCTCCTCCAGAAGAATAAATGCCACTGGACAAATTGCGCCCACCGGAAGTCCTGTGATAATCCGACTCATCGTCCTCGTCCTCCTGGAAGAACTGAGCCGCTGCTCCTCGAATGTTACGATGGCTCATTTTGATTCTATGACCTTTCTTCTACTTTTCGGAGGGTGAATCGGATGTCGTAATTTTCCTTACCCAAAATCACCTGATTGACCTTTTGATAACCTCAAACCCGTAGTTTAGGTCAAAAGGAAGCTGCTGCTGTAATAAAATAGCATAGGCATATCCTTGAAGTGATTTTAAAATCCTAAAAAACGATGAGAATATCTGTCAACTTGAGTGTAACACGGTGAAAATTAGAATATTTTGTACGACGTCAGCCGTCCACACTGCCTCCAATGCAAATGAGAAATGAAATGGGAAAACCGAAAGCCGTAGTCGTAGTCTCGTAGAAAGTTCAAATCCAAAGCAAAAACCAAGTACGAAATAAGAACGAGGACCCGACAAAAGCTTTTGGATCAGCTGTATAGAGCACGCCACTTACTTTTACCAGCTCATGCATTTTTAGCTTGGTTAGGTTAGGTCGGTCCGAGAATGAGAATTCTCAGAAACCCTCAGGTCGGTCGTCTCGTGTTTAGACAGACAGAAACTTAGAACTTATAAAACAATATTTGACATTGACATGCTGGGGGGAAAAAGGGCGTTTGGTATGTTGCTAACGGATAAAATTGGTAACCAAGGGACAATTTTTTTGATTTTTGATTTTTAGGGCTTTCACAATTG